>CM039481.1:30738685-30836357 GCA_022433065.1 Begonia loranthoides
GAGCCAGGAGACCCTTAGTACCACATCGGATGGTGGGGAGTGATGAGGGCTGGGTTATAAGTGTTGGCCCTCCCTCCCTGATAGACGCGTTTTGACTCAGCGCGTGTGAGCTGAGTCGAGAACAAATCCGTGCGGGCCGTATGGGCGGCCCAAAGCGGACAATATCTATCAGTGGGGTGGCCGGTGCTTATCATTATCACCTTAAGTAATTCAATGAAAATAAAATGTCGAACTCACCAGAAATTGCTAAGATTAAAATTTCTAATTATAATATATTCTCAACTTGATTTTATTTATGTAACGGCTCTAAAATTATTTTTCACTAATTTCAAACACTAAAATTTTTTCTCAAATTGATTTTCACATTAGGTCTGTCTAAGTTGTTGTAAATCTTAAATTACTAAATTCATGAATCTTCGAACTAATAAAATAATAAGCGATAAATAGAAAAATAAAATAAAACTCTTGAACTATAGGATTAATGACAAACTAACTCTTATACTATTTTTGTAAACAAATCAATCATGATACTATGGAAAATTGACAAAATAGTCATTCCAGTCATTTTTTTTGTTAAAAAAAATGTTATGGTCACCCTCGTTAGTTCCACAGATGCCCACTGTGAGCACTCTCACTTAAGTAATGAGCGCCCGCGCAAGTTGCTTAGAGTCAGGGCACTACGTGCTCAATCAGAAGTCCACTTTCAAGACCTAATTGGACACTTAAATTTGTAGGCATCCATAGTTCATCACCGAACGTCCTTAGTGGACACCCGGACTTAAGTATCCGGTGACTACAATATCACGTATTTATTAGAGCAAAACCTATTTCTACGCGAGCTCTAAATAGTTCAGCAAAATTTCTCTCTTCCAGCGACGAAATCAACCCCATCCAAGCTTTTCTCTTAGTTTTATGACCTCATAATCATTTTCCCAAAGATAATCGGTTATTTTTCCTCCCAAATGTTAGGTATAATAATCACACACCAATTTGTTTTGGATAAAATAGGTTTGATATTTGTGGGAATTTATATGTTGTCATAGAAATTTAGTTTCATCCATTTTTTATGTTTTTTTTTATAATTGGAGTTAATTGTCATTCAAGTGAAGATAAGAAGTAGGAGAAATCAAAGGGTTTGATTTTTGCACACTGAATGACGTTGTGGAGAGGTAATTTCGTCATTTATGCTATAAATTATTTTTAGCAACTAATTTAGTTATGTAATTGGTACTATCGATCGCGCATTTCTAGACGATGATCTTCGAGCATTCGATCATGAAGTTGGTATTGTTGAAATAGAGGTGCATTTGATATCGGCTACTCTAAACGATGAGCTTCGTTCATTATATGACTCCAAAGACGATGATGGAGAGAGTAGGGCTCAATAGGAATATTGTTTCCTAAATCTATGTTTGGGAAAGGAGTGTAGTTTGTGAAATCAATCAGAGAAAAAGTAGTAGGTTATGCATTGAATAATGGGTATAAGATAAAATTTGCCAAAAGTGACACTCATCTGTTGACATTCCTGTGTTAGAAAGATTGCAATTGGTGGATCCACGCTTCAAAAATGCAAGATGAACTAACATTTCAAATAAAGAGTTATAACAATGTTCACAATTCTTCACAAAAGATGGAAAACCAACATGTCTATGCCAAATAGGAGACAAACTGATACTTGAATAGTTTCAAAAGTCAAACTAATTGGGATGTTTCTTCCATTATTGAAATAGTTAGGAAAAATTTTAATATCAATATTACACCAAGTCATACGAGAAGAGCAAGGAATAAGACCCAAAAACTGAATGGAGGGAATGACGATGAACAATATAAACACTTATGGTCGAATGAAGAAGAGATTTGGAAATCTAATCGTGGCAGCACATTAGTTGTTAGCGTACATAGGCTATCTAATATTTAAAAGAATATACATGTGTTTTGTTGCATGTAAGAGAGGTCTTGTAAAATCCAAGATTTTTAAATGATTTTAAAATTCCACGTGTAAATTTTTCACAAAACTTTCAGTCAAGTTTTGATGAGTTGACCCATTTTGTCACATAGCGACCCCATATACGTTTTCAATCAAATAGTGAAATTGGATTTTTCGAGTGGTAATTTAATTGCAGAAATATTTTTGATAAATTACTTTGACTAAAGAAATGTTGTCGGCTAGTTTTTTGAATGAGTCGGGTTTTAAATTGGGTATTTAATATATAATATATGTTTTAATATATATTTCTTTTAATAAAATAAAAAAGTATTTTTTTTATAAAAGGTGAAGAAGATGAAGGGTTTCCTTCTTCTTCACCCGCGGCAAAGAGAGAGCGCCGAGAGGAGAGGGGAGGAGCTAGATTGGACAGGTTCCGACTTCCGACAATGGTTTCATGTTTTCATCGTTCGTACAAGCAACCTTTGTGAAGGTGGTTTTCGAATCGTAAAGTTTTTTTTTCCTTGTTTTCCCGTTTTGAAGTTAGGGTTTCTTTTGGCTTTGGATTTGAGCTTGAGAACTCGAATCCGAGGAAAATTTTTGGTTGATATTGGTAGATTTGGAGTCTATGCAGGATTATTTGTCGTTAAAAGTAAAAAATCAGGCGAAACACGTGGAAAATATATGTTTTCCCATGAAACTGGTCGACTAATGATCGACCAGTGGGAAAAAACTAATCGACAAATGGTTGACCATAAAGGGGATTTTATCTCCCATTTTGTCATGGTTGAGCTGTTTGTACGTCGGTTGGGTTCCTAGACTTGACATTAGGCCTTCCACTTATTTCGTGTCACTCATTATTGGAAATTCTTGTCCATTGACAAGGTTTGAGGCTCAGTTTGGTTTATGGTCTTCAAGCTGAATTTTTTCACTAAAGTCTTATTCGATTGACTTTAGATGAGTCTCCTTGAATGTTGAGTCTTGGAAGGTTGCAGGCGTGTCTTATTGACCACTGTGAGGTCTCGGTTGACCTTCAATGTGTCTCGTTGACACTAGATGGTCCCAGTTGACTATTGTTGAGTCTGGTCAAGGCTACGAGGTCCCAGTTGACCTTCGCTTTGCCTCGATGACTATTGAGTGGTCTCGGTTGACCACTGTGATGCCTTGCCAACCATGAGTGGATTCGAATGGCTTCAGTTATGTCTTCTCGACTGCTGAGTGGATCAGGTCGAGTGTGTTGTGTTCCATCTTCTATCATCGTATCTTGTCAACCGGTTGGACTTGTTGGTTGTCTGTTGAGTGTCAGGTCGACCGTGGTTGTGTTTTACCTACCGCACTGCTTGTTTCCCGTAGTTCGATTTAGTGAACTCCATTTAGCTTTGTTAGTCATTCCTTGTTCTCCCTCGTGTACATTCTCGGGTCGAGGTGTATGGAACCCGTCGTTCCTCGTTTGAGCCAAGAAGTCTTGTGTTGATTCTTCCGATCAGGGCAAGTTTCTGGTTTAAGATCTTTGTTGTATCCCTTGTATGTTTGTTGGGATTTTGACATTGACCTTGTTATATGTTCTGGAGATATCAATGGTGCGACCTTCACTTCCGATAGCACGCGGAGCTGACTAGTTGGTAAGCGCATCATGGTCGTCGTCATCGAGGTAGAGATTTTTATACTTTCTATACTTCATTGCATCATGTTTTCAAACTACTATTTTGTGGGATACCACACTTGAAAACCTAACGGGTACTATTTTGATAGCACGTCTGTGTTTTATGTATATGTATGTTTTCCCACGTTTATTTCATCGTACATGGTATTTAATTTTGGTATGCTGATATACATTGGGAGGATGAATCCTCTTGATACTTTAGGCACTTTAGCTCTAAAGCATCACGAGGTTATCCCGTGAAACCTTTTGCTGTGTGAAGCTTGGTTGTTTGTACATGCAAAATGGGGAAGGGGCATTGGTGATATGTCCTTAGGTTTCGAGTCCCGAAAGTTAAAATGGAGATGGGAAGGTCATGATTCTTCCTTGGGTTTCGAACCCCAAAACCTGATTAGGGTCTTTAGTCACACGGATTTGAGGGTTGTTTTGTCGTTGAGTTTCATCTATCCTAGTATTATTCCATTTGACGAGTGGTGTGACGACTTGTAGTTCCGCTTGTTGGTAACCCTCGTCAATTTGGAACCTAGAGCATAGTTAGTGGAGAAGCAATCAATTGCCTGCAACCTCATCTGTTTATCGTACAGGTTGTGTCGTCACGAAGCTTTCTTGCCGCCATCCTGGGTGACGAGTTAGGTCTTTAGACCGCCGTCATTGTTTCCTCCAAGCTCATTAGGTGCTGCCCAAAAATGGTTGCTGCATTTCTGTGATGAGTGTCGGATGGGTTCTTGAGCGACCATCACTTTTCACTGGTGATGTTTTAGCACAAAAAAAGATGTTGGCATATTTTACTATATAACTGTCTATGTATACTGTAGGTTTTGATGCAGCCACATTGAGGACCATGGCCTGGTTTGATAAATGATAAAGAGGTTTTTGAATATTTTAAAATCCATGTACAATAAATGATAAGCATGAAATGATTTTCGAAGATGAGAAAAATGGTTTTTAGCATGCAGTACATTGAGTATCGACTTTCTTACTGAGTTTGTTACTCACTCCTTAGACTATATTTTTTCCAGGTTAAGGTGTAGGCTCAGTGCATGGGATCTGCACATGTCTTTGTTGGGCGTTGTCGATACCCCTCTGCTGGGTGTATCGATCTTCCCGTGGATAGATGGATGTTCATCGATTCAATCCCTCCGTTCCTAGTATGTTTGGATTGTAGTTTTGGTGTTGTTTGATTTAATTCATTCACAGTACGTTTCTTTATTTATACTATCATGTCTCTAGTTGATTACTCTGTAGACCCTAACCTATGTGATTTGGGTTTGGACTGAATTTTCATGTTAAGACTTCCGCTTCTTCTCCCTAGCCTTGGGCTGGGTGATTAGGTTCTCTCCGAGAATTGGGTCACCTGACCGGTTATTCTGTCAGGCCCGTCTTCGGGTTGTGATAGGTCTACTTAAGTATGGTAGACCTATCATGTGTCAGGATAGATGTCATTTGAAAGGCTCGTGTCCAAGCTTGTGTGATGCACCATGGAGGAGAGAAAGGATGGTACTCCTTGTAATGTGTGGTGGTTATGGAAAGAATCTGTCTCGAAATTGGAAACTATCTTAACTCAGTCTAGAGGAGCCCAAATAACGTGAAAAGACCATGTCTTTCTCTATAAATCAACAAGAAGCCTTCCAAAAATCAAAGGAAGCTTCGTTCTAGAATGGAAGTTATGGGCAATTGACTGCAACTAGTCCGAATAGGCGCCTAAGGGCTGAATCGAATCCAAAATGGATAATGATGTAACTCGGTCTGTAGACATCCAAATGGCATGGAATTTAGACCACGTCCTTCTCTATAAACCAAAAGGGAGCCCTTCCAAAAATCAGGGGCTGAAATATTTGCTAACGGAAAGGTGCGCAGAGAGGTGCAAGCTGGTCCGAATAGGTACCAAAATCGTACCTATGGACTTCAATGGTCTCCAATGGAGGAGACACTCAAACTTGGGTCTTAGTAAGCTTTCTATTCCTTCACTAGGGATTCCCACCTCTAGAATAAGATGGAGGAAGGGATAGCTTTAAGAGAATTTACCACAAAGCTCACAAGAAACACATCGATTCAATTGTTGACACAAAATCCACTCGAATGAAACACCAAGGGAGATGACCGAAAATGGAGGGAACTCCAATCCTTTGAAAAGACAATCTTTACCTGATTCAAAAACTCCCTTGTTGATTGCCCTAGAGTACCTTAAGTAGTCCTCCGAAATAGGGCTGATGTCCAAAGAGAAAATTACAAAAAAACCAACTTAAAATACCCTTCTCGACTAGAACATGCTCTAGCCGAGAAAACACCAACTCTTTACCTTTAAAAATAATGTACTAACTTAACATAAGATAAATAATATCTCAAAGGAATTTTCTAAGTCTTGAATGCAGCGTTGATCCATTTGATTATGCTCAAGGTCATTCTTCAAGTAGATTGGCTTCAACTTCAACTAAGGATGGTCAGACTTCTTTTGCAGAATTTAAGTTCTCTGTTTAGAACTCTTTTGGCATAGAAAATAACCTTCCAATTTAATCAAAGACCACATTATAGAAAGCTTGACAAGTTAGTTACAAATTATATGAAGTTTACATTTTGATATGAGCTCATAAAAGTTAGCAAAAATAACAAATATGCCACAAAGGTCAAATTGTAGACAATTTTTGGGCTGCTTCCCATATCTCCTAAACTTGTGTTTGAAACTCCACTTATGTCTTATCTTAAATATCTCCGTAACACACTTGGATGATAGATGAACAAAAATGATGGTTTTAGCATACTCCTCCATATGATCACCTACAAAAAAAGCACTCAAAGTATCGTTAGAGAATCTTCGTGCTCGATTGAAGATATAGGGAATCCGTGGTAGATCACAGTTGCTCACAATGGTCAACATTCATGGTAGTGGTGAAATTTATCCAATTGCTATAGCAGTGGTTCAATCAGAATGTAGAGACTCTCGATTGTGATTTTTGCAATTGTTTCTGCTGGATATAAATAGTGCTTCGTCAAGGGATAGACGTTTGTTTCAGACCAACAAAAAGTATGGTGCATTGTCTTTGTACTGTTTATTTATGTTATGTGTTTTCTATAAAAGTTTGTTTTATTATGTGTTTAATGTTAATGTCTATAGGGTTTGGTGCCTACTATAGAGGAGTTTTTACCATCAGTTGAATATCGTTTCTACTTCAGACATTTGTATGCCAAAAAAATAATTTTAAGGTAAGTTGTACAAAAAGACAATGTGAAATGGATCTAAGGCTACTTCATCAGTGCACTTTGAAAGAGAATTGAAGAAATTGTTTGTGGTTGGTGGGAAAGCGCACACACATCTACGAAGCATTAATATGAGATTTTGAGCGAAACATGTTTTTAGTTTGATCTGAAAGTGCGACATAAGCCTAAACAACTAAGCGATTCTTTCAATCTTTTACTCTTACTAGCTAGGAATAAATTGATTTTGATTATGTTCGAGATGACAAGAAAGAACATCATGTCCAGGATCGTAAAGAAACATCAAAAGATGGCTGAGTTTACAGACTTATTGTGTCCTCAGATCAAGAAAAAGCTGGACAAACTACAACTTGTAACTCAAAATTTGAGTCTAACATTTGCAAGAGCTGCTTGGTTTGAGGTCAGTAACAGTTATGAACAGTACGTTGTTGATTTGGATAGATGTAGTTGTAATTGTTACAAGTGGGAACTTATTGGAATCTCATGCGTGCATGTAATCATTTGTCTACATTTTATAAAGAGATCAATTGAAGATTATGTCTATGGATGCTATCACTGAGAAATATAAATGAGTATGTGCATCCACATTGTTCAGGATGTTACTGGCTAAGACATATGGCCTGAAACAGATCAGGATCCAATTCTACCACTAACAATAAAGCAAAAACCAGGTAGACCTTAGAAACAAAGAGTGAGAAATGTTGATAAGCCTAAAAATCAGACGATTATGAGCAAGAAAAATATCACCATAACATGTAGAAGGTGTTGGGGGTGCCACAATACCTGCACTTATCAAGGTGTAAGATTAGACACTGCCACTAGCAGTGGCAGTATTAGGGGAAAAGGTGGAAGAGGAATCTCACAAAACATATTTATGGGCTTTACATATGTTGTTGATACGCAAGTACACAATTATGTTTACCATTTCATAAATGATTTTAACTATTTATGGTTTTTTTAACACAACATTGCATTTTTTATACAAGAGTCTTTTGTGCTTGGTCCACATTGTTGGTGTTATGGCTTGAAAATGGGCCTAACAGAAACGTCGGGTCGAACGACCCATTCCCCAGATAGAACCTGATCACTCAGCCCAAGCCTAGGTTGTCAGCATAAGACTTGGCATAAAAAAAAGTCCAAATTTTTTTTTAAAACAAGGGTAAAGACACACATAGGGATCAACAAGAGATGTAGATAGCATAATAATAAATCAAGAGAAAATACTATACAGGAAATGAATCCAAATGACACCATACAATAAATTCTACAAAAAAATGAGAGATAAAATCCTTCCCATGAAATACAAACACCAACCACCTCACTTTAAACTTAGAAAAGATGGGGTCGTTGCGGTGAATAACTAACTCAGTAAGGAAATCTTTAATATATGCAATGCATGAGAAAACTAGTTTTATCTTTCATTTCAAAACCATGATCAAATGATATGTCGTGAATGAATTTAAAAGCATTAAAAATCTCTTTTCATCATTTTAACAAATAGACTCCACGAGCCATCGATGAGGTAATGATCAAAATCTTGTTGTATACATAGACAACTATAATCGCTTTCATTAGAAAACAGCCTCAATGGAAAATGAGAGTCAACAAAGAACTCTCTGACACGTTATCTTAGAAAGGTGGCAATTCAAATATCAAACAACACCTCATGAGACAGAAGGAAAAAAAGGGTGATGACAATCCGAAGACCTGACAGTGTCACATGGGTTGTCAGTGATCTGAATACCAGGCAGCGTCATAACCCGTAAAATCAACAAACAAAGAGTTGCCAGCAATCTGAAGACTAGACAATGACACAACTTGTAAAATTAATAAACAAAGGGTCGATAGTGATCCGAATACCAAATAGCGGCACGACCCATAAAATTGAATGACAAATACACCTTGAACAGGTTTAGGAATTCAAAACCCAAGGAGTCACCGCCCTATTACCCATTTACTTTAGGGATTCAAAACCCAATAATATGCCATCAATGCCATATTACACCTTTTCGCAATGTGCAAATAAAATATCTTCATGCAATAGAAGATGCACTAGGATAGCCTCATGATAATTTGACACCAAGACCATCCAAAGCATTAAGAGGATCCATCCTCCCATATATGAATATCACATAATATCAAAATGATAAACCATGCATGCATAAAGTAAACTTGTGAAAATCACATATATATAATATAAAAATAGATGTGTTGTGAAACAGTCCCCCTCGGGTTTACATATGTGGCAACCCACAAAGTAGAATGTTGAAAACCATGATCCAATGTAGTACAACATAAAAATCTCTACATCAATGATGACAAAAAGCCAATGTCGATAAGCTGAAACACTCAATTCATGATAGGCATAAAAAAAGAAGACATCATCAGAAACTACTACAAAATTTGATGTCAAAACTTCTAATCAACCATTTGTGACAAAGTACCAGTCCTATGCCTGAATCTGACAACAACAAGTCTCAGCTCTAAGGATGACAAGAAACCCTCACATTGAATCGAGAATTTAAACTAATAGGAAAATGAAAAATGATGAAAGGATTCCAAGAAGGATTGTAAAGTCCAAAGCTTCACAAAATACCAATGTACGGATGACTCAAGCACAACAGCGGTCAATTAGGCACATCTACAATCGACTCGTATGACATATCATTTGACAAGACATAGCTACGGTCGATAAAACACAACTACGATTGACTCGAGCCACACAACAGTCGAGGGGACACAGCTGGGTCAACAAAGCACAATTGTTGTCAACTAAGACCATACAATGTCAACAAGACACAATGGCGATCCACCAAGACCATGACGTGGTCGACAAGATGCTCTCGTGACATCCAAGACACAATAATGGTTGACAGAGCATGAATGTCGTCACCCAAGACCAAGCAACAGTCAATTTGGCGCGCTAACTTTTCCATGCGATAGAGTTATCTTTAAACCCTAAGTGATTTAACATAAAATAATCATTCAACACATATATAAAAAGTAAAGAGCTTAGGGAAAGAAATACAAATGGTTTGTTCACACGTTTTGGTAACCCCGCCTACCTCCGTGCTCTAAGTTCTTGACTTAGAGATCCTTAATCACCTAACATCTTCAGTTAGTGATGATTGCTTCATGTGTCCCAATCAAACTTTTACAATTGAGTATTCACAGGGCGCCGCCTTTTCCTTTTGACGTTCATGAGGCGTCACCCTTTATGTATCAGTTTACAATTACAAAAATAGAAAATATAATTTAGAGCCTAACTCTCAACGATATAAATCTCAAGTTGAAGATTGGAAGAATTAAGCTTATGAACTCAATTCTTAGAAGAGAAATATCAAGTATGAATTTGGTAAAGGTGCGCTATAATTTCTCTTAGTTTTTTTCTTCAATTTGTAGTGCCTCTATTTATAGAAATAGCTTGACCAGTTGACCTCCTCCATTTCGATCAACCACCTTCTGATCGTTGGAATGTTACTGTAGCGTGTACAATTGGATCGGTCAACCACTTTAGCAGCTCCGGTAAACCCTAAGTGATTTAACACAAAATAATCATTCAACGCATATATAAAAGTAAAGAGTTAAGGGAAAGAGATGCAAACAGTTTGTTTACGTGGTTTGGTAACCTCGCCTATCTCCGTGCTCCAAGTTCCCGACTTGGAGATCCTTAATCAACTAACTTCCTCGGTTATTGATGATTGACTTCACAGGTGTCAATCAAACATTTACAATTTACTATTCACAAGGCATCACCCTTTCCTTTGACTGTTCATGGGGCGTCACCCCTTGTATATTGGTTTACGATTGCATAAATAGAAAATGCAATTTAGAGTCTAACTCTCAATGATATAAATCTCAAGTTAAGGATTGGGAGAATTAAGCCTATGCACTTAATTCTTAGAAGAGAAATTTTGAGTATAAATTTTGGTAGAGATTTGCTATAATTTCTCTTAGTTTTTTTCTTCAATTCGTTGTGCCTTTATTTATAGAAACAGCTTGACTGGTTGACCTCCTCCATTTTGGTCGACCACCTTCCGACCTTTGGAATGTTACTGTTGCGTGTACAATCAGATTGATGGACCACTTTAGCAGCTCCGGTCAACCGCTTCTTCACATAGAAGAAAATGACTCGAATCTGTCCAATTTTTTGGTGAACCACTTTAGCTCCGATCAATCGCTTTTCAATAGTTGTGAAATCTTGAGCTCTCTTTCTTATTTTTGGTAGACCAACTCTTTAAAACCGGTCGACCGCTTTTCTGTATTAGCTCTTTTGCAGCCTGTCTAATCGACAACCTCTTCTCCAAAGTCGACCTATACTCCGTGTTTTGATCTTCTTGAATCTTCTAAGTCTCAAATATCAATACATATATTACATGGACTTAGACAAACATATTAGTAAACATTAATACCCGTATAAAGGGCATTTCCAATGAAGATTAATAACATATTTTCTTGATTCAACAAACATACAACAAACAACTTATTCAACACTTAATTAGTCATCATCAAAACAAATATCCTAATGTCAATTAGGCTAATAATCTCTCTCTTTACTGTGATGACAAATAATATATTAAGTTGTTCATTTTTCTATCCTAAGCTTGAATATGATTTATTGCATATTATGATTTATCCCCCTTAGTCTATGCAATTTATCTCTTTTAATTTCAATTCATGCTTTCCTAATAACTTATATTAACTTCTCCCCTTGTTTTATAATGAAAAAGAAATCAATGGGGAGGAAAAAACAAAGTCATAAAAATTTTCTTCCCCCTTGTCCTTATTCAAATCACAAAATCATTGGAGGAAATCATCAAAGACAAATACAAAAGGTATCTTAAATTATATTTCAAAAGTAAAATCATTCAATATAGTCGGCCCCTTTATTAATATAAAAACGCAAGACATTAGGAAAAACATAAAAAAAACAAAAAAAAAAATAATTCAATCAAATTAACTCTCCCATTTTGCCATTAAATATATACAATAGTTGGGAACCTATCAAAACAAGTCAAATATATTTCTCTCTTAGAATACCAATAGTTGGGAGAAAACAAGTGTTTACCAAGAAAAATAATTCAATTTATACCAATTGTACGAATAAAAACACTTAAGTATTGATAAAAATATATTCAAGTTTAAAAACTATTTATCCTCCTATTTCAATATTCAAATTCAAAACAATGGGGAGCAAATAAAAATATTTTTTGGATTATTAAAATTTTTTAGCTATGTGATACCAAATGTTAAACTCCAAATTTTTAAAAATAGATACCAATTTTAATAAACAAATAAAAATAGCTCATTTCATCAAAAATAAATTCAACCAAAAACAATCTAAAAAACAAATTTTATGATACCAATCGTCGGATGTATACCACTTGAAGAATTTACTAATTGAAGGATTAAAAATTTAAACACCAATGATACCAAAAAGAATATGCAAACAATAGAATCAATATTAATTAACCGTATAAAATTTTAATCTATTTGCATATAATCAACTCAATTCAAATCAACATCAAATCAAGAGTATAATTCATCAATCAATTTACATACTCTTGATCCATAAGGAAAAACACTTAAGTTCTTTTCTTAGGCACTCAAATCTTTTTGGGTCATTTAATCATGGGTTTGGTTCCTTTAGGAATCCACACAAATTTAGTTGTCATTTTATAATTCAATTGCAATGGACAACTAAATGATTTATGTCCTACACAATTATATACATTACAAATAGTTGGATTAACAAAGAAATTTTCATATTTCTTTTTCTTTGCAAAGGGTTGATAGTCAATTCCAGCTTTATCAAATGTGACATTTTGCTTTCCTAAAAGCATGCTCAAGTTTTTTGCTACCATTAGTGAATTTCAAAATAATAGAGTTCAATTCATCATTTTTCAATTTCAATTCACTAATTTCAATTTCAATTGATCTACTAGTAGCATTCAAATTATCATTCACTCTTTTCAATTAAAAAATTTGCTTTTCAAAAGATTGAACAATCTCAACATGCTTTTTCATCAAATCATCATTCTCCTTTTTCAACAATTTAAACTTATGTTTAAGCATATTGTATATATTGTATTGATTAAACAATTCATTGAAAGCATCCAGCAATTCATCATTATCATCTATATCTTCTAAGTCACTAGAAGAGTTGTGTACCTGTTCCTCCTTGGCCATGAAGCAAAAGTTGGATACCTCTTCAATTTCTGAAGATGAGTCCTCATCGCTATCATCCAATATGGCCTTGAAAGCTTTGTTCTTTGAGGTTTTTAACTTTTTCTTTGCTTTTGGACAATCAAAAGTGGTGTGTCTGGGTTTTTTGCATCCAAAGCAAACATTTACCTTCTCTCCTTTCCCTTTTTTCATCGAAAGCATTTGTTGAACTTCCGAGTTATGAATTTTATGTCCTCATCTTCATCTTCTTCCTTGGATTCATCTTGTGTGCTTGATGAGGCTTTGAAGGCAATGTTCCTTGGTTTGAAGTATTCCTTCTATTTTTGTTCCTCCTTTTCATCGCTCATCATTGTGATCTCGTGCGTCATTAGGGAATGATGAGTTCCTCCATCTTTAATACCTTGAGATCACGTGCCTCTTGGATTTTCATCACCTTCGGTTGCCACATCCTTGGTAGACACTTAAGAATTTTCCTAACCAATTCTTCGTTGGGATAAGTTCTACCAAGCACTTTGAAACCATTAGTAACGTTAGTAAAATGAGTAAACGTATGGCTAATGGTTTCATCTTTATCCATAGAAAACAAATCATAATCATGAATAAACATACTCAATTTATTTTCTTTAACTTGATTGGTGCTCTTATGAGTAATTTCAAGCAATTTTCATATTTCATATGCACTATCACATACTTGTATTCTATTAAACTTATCACGATTCACAGCACAATATAGAGTATTAATAGTTTTAGCATTTATGCTCAATTTTCGTTTATCACTATCATTATATTCACTATACAATTTTGGAACATCTAAACTATTTTCAAATTTAAGCAGAATAAAATGCCTATTTTCAACAATGTTCCATAGATCATAATCTAAATATTGTATATATATTTTCATCCTAGACTTCCAATATACATAATTATTACCATGAAAAAATGGAGGTTTAGCTAATGATTCTTCTTCAACATGCATATTGAAAGCCATAATAATTTATACAATCCCAGGAATTCAATCAAATTTAAGCCAATATATGCAATTTAAACAAAAATTAAGCCAATATGCACAATATCACACAAAATATTTAATTAACTCCGCTTTAATATCAATTGTAAGATCGATGCAAGCCTCTAAAGGGAGGGGAGGGGAGGGGGGCTGGGGAATTAAGCACGTTAACTTTTTTGTGCGATATAGTTATCTCTAAACTCTAAGTGATTTAACATAAAATAATCATTCAATGCATATATAAAAGTAAAGAGTTCAGGGAAAGAGATGCAAACAGTTTTTTCACGCGGTTCGGTAACCTCGCCTAAGTCTGTGCTTCAAGTTCTTGACTTGGAGATTCTTAATCACCTAACATCCCTAGTTAGTGGTGATTGACTTCACGGGTGTCAATCAAACCTTTACAATTGACTGTTCATGAGACGTCACCCTTTATGTATCGGTTTACAATTGCAGAAATAGAAAATACAACCTAACTATCAATGATATAAATCTCAAGTTGAGAATTGAGAGAGTTAAGCTTACGAACTCAATTCTTAGAAGAGAAGTATCGAGTATAAATTTTGGTAGAGCTTCGCTATAGTTTCTCTTAGTTTTTTTCTTTAATTCGTAGTGCCTCTATTTATAGAATCAGCTTGACTGATTGACCTCCTCCATTTCAAAAGACCACCTTCTGACTATTAGAATATTTACTATTGCATGTACAATCGGATCGGTTGACTACTTTAGCATCTTCAGTCGACCGCTTCTTCACATCTCAGAAAATGGCTAAAATCTATCCAATTTTTTGGTCAACCACTTTAGCTCCGGTCAACCATTTTCTAACTGTTGTAAAATCTTGAGCTCTTTATCTTATTACTAGTCGACCATCTCTTTAAAACCGGTTGACCACTTTTTTGTGTTGGCTCTTCTACAGCCTGTATGGTTGACCACTTCTTCTCCGAAGTAGACCTATACTTCGTGTTTTGCTCTTCTTGAATCTTCTAAGTCTCAAATATCAATATATATACTACATGTACTTAGACAAACATGTTAATAAATATTAATACTCGTATTAAGGAATTTCCAGTGAAGATTAATAACATATTTACTTGATTCAACAAATGTACAATAAACAACTTATTCAACACTTAATTAGTTATCAACAAAACAAATATCCTAATGTCAATTAGGCTAACACAGCAGTCCACTGAAACCTGCCACAAATGCTCAAAAAACTCTATACCAGTCAACTAAGATCTACAACAGTCAACTACACCCCTTAGCGATAGACCTACGCATCGGTACAATCCACCAGCCCAGACACCAGTCAACTAGCGAGCTAGCTAGGGCTAGTTGACCCCACTATAGCAGAGGTCGACCAATCTGATAGACCCCGCCATCCAAGCGATCGGCAGGGCCTCAACCCAAACATGTTGAAACTCACTGCCATTCTCGCAATTGACCAAACTCAACCAGCGATCGATCGTAAGACAAATTCTAGTGCAAAACTATGATGAAGCTTGCATTTCCTTGCCGATCTCCAACCCTAATCTGCTTAAAACCCTGCACAAATTCTAAATCCACAACAAATGACATAACCCAACAAAGGATTCGAGTTTCCAAGCTCAATTTCAAAACTGACATGAAATAGAAATTTCAAATGAGAAAATGAGGGTTAGAATACAACGTATCTGTGAGAAACCTTCATGAAAGATGAAGATCGAGACGCCTTAAACATGAATCGAATGAAAAAATGACAAGGTTTGCTAAATTTAAATAAATTAATTTATTTAACATATAAAATATAATAAATTATATTATATATATATTAAATATGATCCTTAAACTCTCCGACAAACAACCAAACGATTTTTGAGACGCGAACCGAAGAAAACTTAAACTTACTGAGCACTTCCTCTCAGACCTTAAACGCATGGTAACTCAAAATTTCACCAATTGACCATTTGACCAAACTCACAGATGTGGCTGGAAACCCACGACACACTGAAAAGACTTAGTCAACGCAAAAAAAATTGACTTTTAACAAGAAAAATTTATTCAGAAAAATCTAAAATCTAAAAATTGCAAATTTTATAGTTGATAGTTGATGATCATATAGACCTTGCATATCTTTTTTCTCTTTCTTGTAATTTAAGTTTCTAAGATATAATTTGACAATTATCTCTTTGTCATAATTGTGACAATTTGAGCTGTAATTATATATGACATAAATTAATTTATTTTATACAACACTGTACATTGATAACAATATCTTAATAACAATATCGAGACATGCATAATCACTGTAATCGTGTACGATAGCTAGGTACAATGTCATTTGTGAAAAAAACGGAGAAGACAATTGCCTCTAGTTGTGGGCATCCGCAACACAAGACTGGGTGTCCACTTTAGATGTCTATGACAAAAACATGCCTCAGGACTGGGCATTCGTTAAATCATCAAATTTCACTGCTTCTGGTCACGAGCAATCATGACATAGCCTGAGCTTCCACCACTAGCATCGAACGCTAGTGAAAAAGACATGCCTTGTGACTGGGAGTCCACAAAATCTTCAAAATTCACTCCCTCTTACTGCGAACGTCTATGAAATCTTCAAAATTCAATCCCTTTTGCCACCAGTGTCCACATCCCAGGATTGGGAATCTGCGCCAACCCTGGACGCCTACAGAAAAAAACATGCCTTGGGACTAGACGTCCATGAAATTTTCAAAATTAAAGGTAATAAATTTGGTAATAACAAATGTTGTGTCTTAAATTTTGATTGATCTAACACATAATAGCAAGTAAGGAGGCCACATTATAAAAGAAAGTAAAGATTTATTAATTTTGAGGACTTTAGATGGTAGAGGTTTGTACAACAGTTGAAGGAAATAGACTTGGTGATATTGAGAATTGCTAGTAAATATTTTGAAGAAAAACAATGATTTATGGTTAGATCACATCATCATTATGAATATATAAAGGAAAGATTTGGAAGATACTTGAAATCGATGACTTTGGAATTGTTTAAGGATAATAATTTTAATATCTCTAAATGTACTTTTGGAAATGGATATGAATGATATATGATGGAGCAAGAGCAATCTAAGCATGAGGACTTTAAAGTTTCAAAAATCAGAAGCTTTAGGGTGGATGTTGTTGACGAATTATAAAAGTTATGAGGCTTTATATGAAAGGAAGTGTAGATCTCTGCTATATTGGGATGAGGTAGGTGAAACTAAACTACTTGGGCTCGAATTGTCACTACCCGGAGATGGACCTAACAGAACACCAGGTCAAGCGACTAGATCCTCGGAGATGATCTAATTGTCCAGCCCAATGCTAGGTTTTCAGCGGAAGTCTTAATATAAAAATAATCCTAAAATAAAAAACAAATGGGTCAGGGGTCCACAAAGTGATCAACAAAAGTAAAAGATAGTGTAAAAATAATAAAGAGAAAAATACTGTACAGGATATGAAATCATTCAACACCATAACAATTTTAATAAAACTAATACAATAAAGAAAAATCCTCACTGAAGACAACAGGGTGACACCAAGAGGAAACCCAAATCCAAGGTAACTACATCTCAAATGCCATACCAGACCACCATGAACTAAACTTGGAATGGATGGATCGTTGGGGTAAGTGACTAACTCAGTAAGAAAATCCATACTAAATGCAATACATGGGAAAAATGATTTTTCTTTTTCAAAAAACCATTGTTAAATGCCTCTTATTATTGTACATGGACTTTTAAATGACATTTAAAAATCACTTCCATCATGTTATCCAAAAATAGGGCCCTCGAGTCATCGATAAAGTTTTTTGTAAAACGCAATGTATACATAGATAGCTATGTCATAAAAATAGGTCTGTATAATTTTTCATCTGATAACATCATCAATGAAAAGGGATGCTCACATAGGGACCTATCTGACACACAACATAGAAAGGTGGTCATCCGTCGATAGCAACACCTCATGAGTCTGAAGAAAAATGTGTACGTAGTCCGGAGACCAGGTGGCGACACCATTCGTATAATCATCAACAAGATGACTAAATACTCTAGCCAAGTTTAGGGATTCAAAACCCAATGACCGCATCACCATCGCTCCATTACTCATTTCTACTTTAGGAATTCGAAACCCAAAGACATGTCAGCAATGCCCTATTACCCATTTTGCACGTGCACACTAGCAATCTTCACATAGTAGAAGACACACGGAATAACCTCGTGAAGCTTTGATACCAAGACTACCCAAAGCATTAAGATTATTCATCTGCCTAGATATATAGATAACAAAATCAAAATATCATGTACGATAAATTAAACATGAGAAAACATACATACATACACGTAAAAATAGACGTGCCATCGAATAGTCCCCGTATTTATATATGTGGAAACCTATAAAATAATGGTTTGAAAACCATGATGCAATGCACTACATAAAGTATAAAGATCCCTACCTTGATGACAACAGAAGCCCAGCTGGCCAGCCACACGTGTCGTCGGATACAGGTACTGAAATCCGTAAAATCATCAAAATCAAAGACATAATTGACGTAAAAATCTCAACCATCACACTAGGGATAAAAGAAAAGTCCTAAATCAATACTAGGAACTCAAATCAAATGACAAATGACCCCGAACCTAGGCGAGTCATACATGCATTAGTGACAAAATAGATTACGTATAACTTTCGAAACTCTCTAACTAATAGACTTCCAAAATTTATGTAAGAAATAACTTCTATTGATCCAATATAAAGATTTCCTCATTTTAACATTCAAAATTAAAGTTTTGACATCACCTCGAAATATGTGTTAAGAGACCGAGATGACATTTTAACAAATGGAGGCTACCACCATGTTCAAAAACGTCGAAATGAGTCAGAAAATAATTTTTGTTTAATTTTTTGATCTAGTTAGGCAGTCCAAAAATGTGGTCAAACTATTAACAAAAAAGTCAATAGTCAAAGTCAATGCTTACTTCACCTGTCACGTCATCAGCCCTTGCCCAATCAATAGTCATTGTTGACATCAGCAAAAATGATGTCACGCTAACATCAACACTCCGCTGACCGACGATGACAACTTTTTCAGCAAACGACATCAGATCATAACTAAATGGGTAGAGTTTCAAAGGTTTGTATCTTCTAAATCCAATGGTGGCGTCAGTTTTCTAAGACAACACCCAAAATGGCTGAGATCTAAGATTAAAGTCGAGGTCTTGACTTTTCGGACGAAGATATGGGACCATATTCGGACACAGATTTGGTCCATCTTTGGGTTTACAAGATTTTCCTTGCTAAGAGTTTTCCAATAGTAGGTCGAACGTCATGATCGAACATCGGAATTGTTGACAGTCTTGTTCTCCCAAATGGTGCAACCATTTTTTATGAATAACACATCAAATCAAAGTTTGTTATGCGATCTATCGATTTATGGTGGAAGTGTCAAACACCTCCACGCAATGGGACTTTGGCAAACCTCGAAAGTCGCTACTGGAGTGTGAAATTTTTTTTGGATTGAGATATATATATATATATATATATATATATATATATAGAGAGAGAGAGAGAGAGAGAGAGAGAGAGGTGTAAAAAGTTGAGGAAAATGACGGGGAAGAGAGAAAATGAGGGATGACGCAGGCTAATGGGAAAAAAAGAAAAAAAAAAGAGAAAGATAATTTTTTTAAGGAAAAATGACAGACCAACCATCATACTTTGTGAAAAATGACAAGTCAACCACTAAACTATTTTGTCTAAAAAATTAACCACTAAACTATGGGAAAAAGTCACAGCTAACATCGTTGTCATGTTTGCCGTTAAACGCTTTGATTTTGATCTGTGGTGGATCGTGTAGTAATCCGCTATAGATTGACAATGATTCATGGCGGATTGATGACGATCCTTGGCAGATTGATGACAATCCGCGGCGGATTGACCATAATCCGTGGTGGATTGATAAGAAGGAAGTTACTTTCTTTCACCTAAAGAAATGGAGAATCTTTGTAGATCGATAATTCTCTCCATTTTCAACAATTTTGGACGCTTGAGGACTCGTTTTCCATCATGTTTTCATGATGCACAGGTAGGAAACATCTATTTTGTCATTCAGTGCTTATTAGAGCAGATTTGGGCATGAAAAAAATGAGATCGTTTCATCTTTCTGCTTTCCTCTCCCATTTGCACATATTTCGCAAGACCTTGCGTTGCCATGAAAATGCTATCCACAGACACCATGATACAATGCCATTTTTGGAGAAATGTCATGCATGTGTATTAGGAGAAGATCAATGTGACCTGTGCAAAAAAATGCTCGCCGCAGCAAGGAGAAATTGTCCTCTAAACGTGTGAAGCTTCATAGTTTTGAATTGTGTAAGGGAAATTAGAGGACTTAGAAGCGTTTTTATCCATCGAAAGTGGGACAAGCTACCAAAGGCAGCTTGCCAGCGCGTAGATCTAGAAAATTTATGCAAAATCAAAAAATAATTCGTTCAAATCGGTCAACTGAGCACAAAGTTATGGCCTTCCGATGTTTTCGAGTAAACGATCTCATTTTTTTCCTGCCCGAATCTACTCTGATATGCACCAAATGACAAAACAGATCTCTCCTACTTGTGCATTGCAAAAAAATGATGGAAAATGAGTCCTCAAGCATCGAAACCCATTGAAAATGGAGAGAATTATCGATATACAAAGATTCACCGTTTTGTCTAGGTGAAAGAAAGCAATTTCCTTCTTATCAATCCACAGTGGATCGTCGTCAATCCGTGGCCTATTACTACATGATCCACCATAGATTACTACACGATCTGTTGTGGATGGAAATCAAAGCGTTTAACTGCAAACGTGACAACGATGTTAGCAATGACTTTTTTTCATTATTCAGTGGTTAATTTGTTTGCAAAAGTAGTTTAGTGGTTGACTTGTCATTGTTCGCAAAGTACAATGGTTGGTTTGTCATTTTGCCTTTTTAAATTAATTTAATATATATAATAATTATAAAATATATTATATCATTATATAAATATCAATTTTTACGGAATAATTCATGTTATCTCGACATACCACGATTTAATTTAAATTTATTGAACATAATCGCATATTCCAAACCACACGGTGACACGCAAATCTACCGGTTTGACTAGATCCTCACATGTGGCCGAAGACCCACGACACGCGGCAAGAACTCAGTCAATACAAACAATTTGACTTAGACTAAAGTGAAAATTTTACTAAGAAAAATAAATAAAAAAATTTACAGCTTTTACATGAACTATGTAGCAAACAGTAAATATGATAGCTCTTATCAAATAGAGAATGCTAACAGCCCAAAGTCGTCAGAAAAGTTATGCAGATCGTAGACGAAGAGAGTTAGATTTCAAGACAGGTGATTTGTATTCTTGAAAACTTCACATTTCAAAGGAATCATGAGGTTTCGTAAAAGAGGGAAGCTTAGTCCAATAAGAAAGATAATCTACAAGCTAGAATTACCATCGTCAATGTAAGGAGTTCACAAAGTCTTCCACGTGTTGATGTTAAGAAAATGTGTTCATGACCTCTCTCAAGTGGTGATGCAAGGGGATATAGAAGTCGAATCAACATTGAGTTACGAGGAAAAGCCAGAGTGGATTTTGGAGTTTAAGGTCAAAGAACTTTAGCATAAATGAATTTCGTTAGTAAAAGTGTTATGATGAAATCATTCATCAAAAGAGGCAACTTGGGAAAGCTAGCAAGAGATGGAAGTAAAGTATCAAGAACTATTTCATGATACAAATTTTGAAGAGAAAATTTAATTAATGGGGTATGTAACACCCGAAAAGTTTCGACAAATAATTTTATTTGTAATATGACATTTTAGAGTTTAATTGAAATAACTAGTGTTGGTTTTTAGGTTCCTTCGCACGGCGCAATTACCGATGTTCATAACAACGGTAACTTGTGTAACCTATGTATCATGAAAAACAATTTCAACATGAACATAAAACGGATCATTGTTATAATATATTAATAATAATATGTATTTAAAATCTATTTAGATCTACTCTAAAAGATAAAGAATGTTACCTTTGTAGTTTACTACAAACTGGTACAAAATCAACCTTCGATTTTCTCTGCCAATCCTCCTCACCGCGAATAAGCACGTGTGGGTGTGATGAACGAAAGAAGATCACACTCAATTTATGATAGATCGTATTCTCAACACATGAGACGATCTATTTGAATTTAAAAAACACTTCTCTAAAGCCAACACGGAAGACACAAATTTTCCTCTCAAAATGAATTCCTTAATCTCAAAGATTTCAACAACAACTTTAACTTTTTCACCAACTCTCATCTAATGAGATTAAACCTCTATTTATATTGGTATTGCTCCATAATGGCCATTATGGCATTTAGAGAAAAAACACTACAAATTCTTCATTACATTTATAAAAATGTTATGGAAATCAAAAGTCTTGTCATCATATCTCAACACTTGGTACATTTAAGTTATAACACATTTATAACAAAAATGTTATGGAAAATAAAAAGTCAAGACATTAAATCAAATTTGACATTAATTCAAATTTGACAAAATCCATTTTAAAAACTATTTTTAAAAGTTACTTTATATTTGTTAATTAATTGAATAATCAATAATTCAATTATTTCATTTAATGAAATATAACAAATATATTAACTTTGACAACTTTTGTCATTTTGTCTTAATTAATTGAATAATCAATAATTCAATTATTTCATCTAATGAAAAAATAATAATAATAAACTTATTATTGAGTGTATTAAATAATTAATTCATAATTAATTATTTAATCTTATTTGTTCATTTTTCTATTATTCGAATAATGATAGAAGGTGACAAAGGGACCGATGGACCTATAGTTTTAAGCTCCAATAATATTTTGTTAACTAATATAAACTCTTTATATTAATTAACATAATTATTAACTCTAAAGTAATTCCACTAAATACTTAGAGTTGCACTCTCAAAACTATAGAGTATTTTTACTTAAAGTAATGTCCATTGATATAGTCATTACATATGCATTAACCCTCCATTTAGATTCGCAATAGAGCTAGGTTTATCATCCGTTAACCTCTCATATTGCTTCTTTATCCTTGACTACTATTAGTTCTTAATTGAATAATTAATTCATAACGATTATGAATTGCGCGCTAATTATTCAATCCTTGAACTAACAAACAAGGGAATCTATGGAATGGATTTCATTGTATCGATATTAACATTCTCAGCTATTCATTTTAATTTACTCCCAATATACAAGGTATACGAATCGTAACTTGTACAAAACTTTACCGAGTAAATCAAAGAATAAATTAAAATAAAATAGGAGTTTATTAAATACAACGAATTAAGATCATACATATATGACCATCATTATGATAAAATTAATTGTTCTATATTTAACGAAAATTATCAGAACAATATAATTTTATCTGGTCCAGTCCTATATAATCATATTATATAAAACATATTTATCTTATGTCACTACATATTTAGTCGGGATATGACTATACATTCTTAATGAGATAAACTATGTTTATGACTATGAACTATTTGAAGATTCCATACTTCAAATATAAGTCATTGACATATTCTGGTTATTACTCTTTATATTTCATCCCACATATATACAATATATATGTCAATATAAAGTTAGCATAAATAACCAAGGAATTTTCTATGAATTTTATAAAACATAATCTAAAATGTTAATATAATATTAATCAATATAAATTTATTCATATATTATAAAATTGTTCTATTACATTTGCTTGTTGGGCATATTACTCCCAACAACTAGTGTCACAATTGGAAATTTATATATTTGTGTAATGAATGGTATATTTTAATGAAAATATGAAATGAATGTTTTATTTTATTGAGAATGTTTTAAACTAGGAAAGTTGGATGTGAAAATTTGTGGGTCAAACTGGTTGCGGAAAGGAATGCATCCACGTGATGAAGTGTCCACATAAAGAAATGTGTCTGCAGGAGAGTTGTTGTCCACATAAAGGAATGTGTCTTCGGGATGATGTGTCTGCGAAAGTGTTGGTATCCATAGCGGAAATGTTAGTGTCTATGGATATTTAGTTTAGGTAGGACACGCAGCTGCACATGAGGGGTGTTTGTGGAATGAGTGGATATCCACAGCGGAAGCGTTAGTATCCGTAGAAGTATTGGTATCCACAGATGTGAGGTGGAATCTGTGGCAGATTGTGATTGGTGGATGATGTAAGAGGATATCCATAGCAAAGCGTTAGTGTCTGTGGATGTGAGGTGGAATCTGTGGAAAGATTTGTGGACATGGCAGATTGTTATTGGCAAACAAGGTGAGTGGATATCCATAGCGGAAGCATTGGTATTTGCAAATGAGGTGAAATCTGTGAAATAAGGTTTGTCTGCATAAAGATATGTGTACGTGATAGATTGTTATTGGTTGACAAGGTAAACATATATCGACAGTGAAAGCATTGGTGTCTGTTGATGAAGTGGAATCCGAAAAATGAGTTTTGTCTACAGAAAGACATGTCTACATGGAAAATTGTGATTGACAAATGATGTAAGTGGATAGCAGTGGAAGCATTGATGTTCACAAACATAAGGTGGATAGGTGAATGTAATACATGGAGATTGGTGGACAGTGCGGATATCCGCAACTGATATCTGCAATAGAAGCACATGCATCCACAATGAAAGCACACGCGTCCACGACAACTATATGGGACACTACAGACGACAAATATATTATTCGACTACAAATATATTTTTAGATTTGTGAATATATTTTCATATTACATTTTTGGATTGCTAAAAAAGCAAGGTTGCTGATCTATAAAAATGAAGGTTTGGATGAAACCCTAATCATCCATGCATTAAGATTTGTGAGAGTTTGCATTCTTCCTCTCAAGCTCTTTGAAGGTACGTGTACTACAAATTAAGGCTTCATAATTTGGATTTATTTGTTGTTATGGAATTTGTCTTGCTTCTGATGTCCTACAACTATGGATTGAGAATGTGTTATATGATATTTATTTTATGTTTATAGTATGTTGACGATAAGATTACGTAAGTGATGTTTACATGTGTTTGGTCTTTGGCTTACATCACAAAGTGCTAGGATATTATGTTTGGGTATTTTTCATTGTCTTATACTGTTACGTTCATGATGACGTTGATCGAGGATGTGTTACTATTTTGATAATTGCCTTGATTTCTTTGATTAGATGTACGTGATGATAGAATACCGTAATGACTTTGAAGACATATGGTTATTTTGTTTTGCATGTGATAGTAGACTGGACTATTGATAGATGTTATGATTCATATGATATGGTCATGTGCATTACACACATCATGAACACATATTTATTTTAAGAACCGATAATGATTTTTATGCATATGCTTTCATGTGAGAAAAATTGAAACAAACATACATGAAGAAGATACGAGGGGTTGAGGATAGGCTATCATAAAGGTTGAACTTATGGTAGATAAGTCCATTAGTCTGGTAATTCAGTGGTCTCAACAAAGGTTGCGAGGTCATCACATGCTAGAGAAAAAATAAAATATAGTTTTTGGAGACACATTTGCAATTCACATATCTTTTTAAATAAACTTTTTGACACCAATGTACATATTGCTCAGAGTGCAAAGTTTAAGGGTCATGCTAATAAAAAAATGAATATCAGTTGAAATGACACTTGCGTATATATTACTCAATGGTGCAATAATAACTACATAGAGTGTTCTTATAAATTATAATGAATTACAAATTTTCTCGATAGCAAGGTTCCTATATGTATTCTTCAATAGATATAAGGGCAGACATATCATGGTGGCTATCCAAGTGGTAGAGGGTACTCCAATACTCACGAAGGTCTTCAACCAAGTCTTAATTCTACTATCCTTCATTTGAGCATTGTAAACAAATCTGTGATTCAATCTTAGTTCTGCTCTCATTGAGGCCTAAGATAGCCTTCACAAACTCATTCCAAAGGAGATTAATAGTTGTGTTTCCAACCATGATGCCACCTTTGCTCATGTTTAGCACATTAACTAAAGGCAACAAGATTGCCTTAGTCTAAACACTAATTCTTATTTTCTAATTAGAATTATAAGGTTAAAAGACATATAAGTAGATATAAAATGGTAGTATCCAAAGCTATAGATGATCGGAATCATTGTTACCTGAAATATCTGCAAGAACTACAAATCAACCATATTGCATTTTTACTCTGTGATGGCATAATAATTTAATGTCTAAATGACAGAACAAACCTATGCTTATAGGCTAGATAGGTTGGGCTTGACTTTATTTTTCTTGGGATTTTGGATTAGCTCATCAAGGCCCAATACATATAGGCTTGATCTGGTCTACTTAACCCGTGGTCTTTTTCTATTAATTTTCTTGGAATTATCTTAATTCTCGACTTGCTAAAATTATCATGCATTATTTATAAAACATAAAAATATTTTATTGAATACTTTTTAATTGTATACTTGAGTTTAAATGCTATTACCATTCTTATTAATTCATTTTTATTATTTTTAGGGAAAATAACAAATCAACCATTATACTTTATGATCAATGATAAGTCAATCATTAAAGTATTTTTACCAACTTGTGGTGTAGTCCACCTCTGGCAAAAAACAAACAATTACCCCTTACCTTCTTTGCCAATCCACACTTGCAGAAGTCACTCCTCATACCAGCAGCACCTCAACCCAGAAGGACAACACATAGCAGCACAGTTTTCTCTTCAAAATCCCAGAATGTCCTAGCTTCACATTCCCCCTTATGTGCTTATAGAGCTAACCATGGGAGGTGGCATATGATAATCCAGCCATCTGGTCCAACCCATGAAGTGCCACATATCAGCACAACAATATGTCCCCATTTTCTTCCATGCAGTTTGAAGCATTTTGGCGACTATTTTGGCAACAGTTGATATTCTCAGTTAATCATCAACATGAAGATGATCGACCGTGACCATCAGAATCAATGGTTTTCATGAATGTTGATTGATCACCGACGTATTGGACGATCGACCGCTCCGCATTCTGCTCGTCACTGTGATTTTCACGGTCAACCTATGATCGATATACCCCTATAGAGGGATGGGGAGGGGGGGTGAATATAGCGATTCTAATATTTTCGTGTGATATTTCGATCTCTAATAACCCTAAGTGATTTAATGCATATAATTAAAATATCAATAACAAATATATGCAATAATGTAAAGAGTAAGGGTTAGAGAAGTGCACATAATATTTGTTTACGCGGTTCGGCAAACTCACCTACATCCACGCTCTAAGTTCCACTTACAGATATACTAAGCAATTGGCTTACGGGTGCCAATAAAACCGTTTACAAATTGACTCTTAATTGGGGCGTCACCCTTGACTAATTCTAAGGTCGTCAACTTTAGACTCTTATTTGGCGTCACCCTTAATTTGACTATTGCGAGGCGTCACCCAATGACTGAACTTACGGGCGTTCAATCTAGCCTATGAGTGTTTCAGGTTTTCACCCTCGTGTGATGAATTAGTAGGGAATCACCCTTTACAATCAAGCCCAATAATAATGAATCGAAAATTAACGCGCAATCTATCTAATCCGAATTCTCCCAAATATAACTCGCAAGTTTATAGGTTGGGGAGAATTGGATTTAGAACAATATTAAAAGCTCACAGTGATTGAATCGTGTATAAAATTTGGCAGGGCTTTGCCACGATTCTTGGTTTCGGTGTAGAGAGCTTGGAGTGAACTTGTATTTATAGATTTTGCACTTCCGGACGTCTGGGTCTTGTCCTCAGTCGTCCGCATGTGACCATTGCAATCTGTCCATTGAAAATATAGTCGTTGTGCAGAAATTTGGACTTTAGGACGTAGAGTTTCTCGTCCGCACTCATCCACAAGTCACTGTTTAGCAGTTTAGGACGCAGATCCTCATCCGCACCCTCATCCGCGCCTCATCTGAATTGAATCCTGAAAATTACATATTCAAAGCGGACGCGTCTGAGCTCATCTACACTCATCCGTATGCGTCCGAAATGTCCTGAAAATGTCGAGAAATATTACAGATTCAAATAGGACGTGGGGCATCATTGTCCACATCCATCCGCACTCGTCCGAAAGACCACAGAACAGATTGGGACGAGTTTTTCTCATCCGCAGCTCGTCCCCACTTCTCTCCAAATTTACCCCTGAATTATATTGAGTCCCTAAAAGATATCCAACACTACATGGACTCAAATAAACATGTTAGCACATAAATAATACCCATTTAGAGGGTATTTCCAATAATCACAGATATAAATATTATGACAAAATGATACGGATAATATCTAAAAAATACAAAATACAACACAAAATACAACTTATTGATTTATTAAATTAACAAACTATTTAGTCATCATCAAAATAAAACTTAGCCTAACAAAAAGGCTAACAATCTCCCTCTTTTTGATGATGACAAAATCCAATAAGTTGTTTACCCTAAAACTAAGTATTTGCATATAGATATTGCATATTAGATTTTTCCAATTTAGTTATGCAATTTATCAACTCATTAATTTAATGCAACATGCTACTAAACTCCAAGTTATACATCTTTCTCCCCCTAAAATATACTTACAACTTAAACTTCTTTATCCCCCTAACATATATCACAACTTACACATTTCTCCCCCTTTTTGTCATAATCAAAAAGAAATCCACAAATCAAACAATGGAGGAAAATAAGCATTAACATTCAATAAAAAGTTCATATGGCTAAAAGAATATACCAATAGTAAATAACCACAATCACAAGGATTTGTAACAAAAATTTTCTCCCTCTTTTTCATTCGGCATACAACATTTATTCGAGGGAATAAAGCTAGCAAGTAAATTCAAGTTGTGGTTATAAGTTGAGATACCAAATGAAGCAACCATAATCACACTTCAATTCTAACAAAATTATTCTCCCTCTTTGTCATTAAGCATACAAACACATTTGAGGGAATTATGCATTTAAGTCCAAATACAATCTCAATAAGTGGCTAAATATAGTATACCAAATTGAAACCAACCACATTCAAATAACATCGATTCAAGAAACATTTTTCCCTTTTTGTCATTACGCATAGAACCTTATTTGAGTGAAAACTCTTAGCATTAGATTTCAATTCATAGATACCGAAAAAAATAGGGATACAAGAGATAAGATATCAAATGTAGGAAATAGAATCCACTTCCATTCAACATATCAAATCAAGTTTCTCTTTAAAGTAAATGAACTCCAATGAAGATAACAGAATGATAAGTAAAATTCCAAAATCTAGAAGTGATACCATGTGAAGAATTAAGAAATTAACAATGGATGTCAATTAATAATTCACAATTTGAAGCAAAATAAGTTTTTCTAAGATTAATATGAATTGTAAATCCAAAGTTAAGATAAAATCAATTTTGTCAAGAATGATGCCAATTGTAAGTTCAAAATGAAATCTAAAACAAATTTCTATGAGAGATACTAAAATTTATAATTAATTTTTCAATTTCTAAAAATGATATCAATTGAAGAAATAAGAAATTTAACAAATGATACTAATAGAAAATTCACAATTAAGAACAAACATATTTTTCAACCATTGATACCAATTGTATGTCCCAAGTGAAATCCAAAATTTAAGTGTATGATCAAAAATATCAATCAATAATAAATCGATTAATTATAAATTGATTGGGGATATAACCCATTTTTAAAGTATTTGCTCTCCCCCTTAGAGCAATAATAAAACAGCTTCATAAATTTTCTCCCCCTATAAATTTATCAGCTAGCAGATAAGAGAGAATCCAAAAAACTCAAGAGAACCATCCAACAAAAATATATATCAATTGAAAAATAAATCCATTGATGAATTCAAATTTTGGAAACAAATTTTCTCCCCCTATCATTATGCACAAGATTAAATAGTGGGGGAATCTAAAATATGACATCAAATGAAAATCCTAAAAACATTATACCAACTGTAGAGAAAAATGATTTCATTGATACCAAAAGAACAATAATTTCATACATGATACCAATTAAAAATAAGTCCAATGATTTCAATTGTTGAAATTCAATCCTAAGAACAAAGATTGATACCAATTAAAAAAATAAGACCAATGATCTCAATTGTTGAAATTCAATCATAATAACAAAGATTGATAGCAATTTAAACATTTCAAAGCATAGAGAAATGAATGATACCAATTGAAGAAATGAAATCCAATTTTAAAAATACTTATTGATATAATCCATCTTTCAAAGATATTCAAGTTAAGATTCATTCCTCTCCCCCTAAATTATTGCACATAATCAACACATTTGGGGATGGAAATTCAAGATAGATACCAATTGTAGAGGTTTAAAATAAAATCAATTATTGATATCAATTGAGAGATTTCAAATCAATAGAAAATTATTGATATCAATTTGAAAACCAAGTACAAAAGTTATTTCCCTTTTTTTAAATCAAGAAATCAAGAACATTTGGGGAATTAAGGGAACCACATTAAAAACTTTAGAATATAATAGTAATTGAAAAAAAAAACTAAATTCATTTAAAGATTTTAAATCAAAGAAATGATTATGGAAACCAAATTGAAAATTAAATATAAATTTTTGTTCCATTTGATGATAAACAAATTTCAGTCATAGCAAAAGCACAATCATCAAAGTCAAAATAATTATATTTTTAGTTTTCTTCTCCTTTCATCAATAGCTAAATGTAATTCAAATTCAAGGAGAATTATCAAGGTTTAATCTAGTGGAAGCATAAACAAAAAGATTAGAGACAATACAATAAATTATCTTTTAAAACTAACTCTCCCATTTTATCACTAAAGCAACATCGAATCAAGGGAGTACTCTAAAATCTAACTAGAACAATTGTCTAAACAATTTATGTCTCCCCTTTTTATCCATAGCTAAATCAATCCAAAGGGGAAAACAAAAAATCAAAATTGATATCCAACAATTCAATATATAAGACTAGAAAACTAATTGTTGGAGGCCAAATCTCAAGCAACAAAAATAATCCAAGACAAGAATTATGCAAAATTTAACTTAGAGATACCTATTGTAAAATACAAATTTCAACCTATAAGCTCACTATCAATATCTTCCATTCCAAACTCAAAAAAAAATCGAAAATAAGTTTAAAGCTAGGTATTGAAGAATTTGAGTCAATTCAATTTTAATCAAAAATAGAAAGGCAAATTAAGTCAATTTTCAAATCTAATCTATTCACTTTAATTCAAATTAAAACACAAAAAAATTTAATTTCTCTACAAAATTACTTTTCTCCCCCTTAGTATTAATCAATTTAAAAGCAAGGGAGAATCATCAAAGTCTAGCTTAGCGGAATCAAAATCTATCAAAGACCATAATTAAAAAAAACATTCAAAGCAAGTCAATGATCTCAATACAATTTTCTCCCCCTATTTCATTATCCAAATTCAATTCAAGGGAGAAATCAACAAAGCATCATAATTAACAATTTTTCTACCCTTCTCCCCTTATATCAAGCTAATTTTAATTCATGGGAGAAGTACATTCTCAAAAAGACAAAGCAATGTATTCCAAACAATCATCCAACTTAGCATCCAACAATCCAATATTTGCATTAGCATGTTCAATTTAGAGACTAAGTAGTTGGAATACAAACCATCAAAATATAGATTGAAGGAATAAAGACATATCAATTCCTAGATATCAAATGAAGAAATAACCAAATTTACAGCCTATGATATCTATCCATTCACTCCAAAGACAAAATCAATTTATCTCAATGCAATCCTAAATCAACAAAATTAAACATCCAACACTCTTTCAAATATATGAATTTAGAAACCAATTGTTGAAACCATTTATGAAAATACTAATTGAGTGAATAAAGCATATTTCAACCTATATATACAAAAAAATTAAAGTTAAAAATTAATCCAAGGAAATGATCTACTAATCAAAGTTAAATCAAATCAAGAATAAAAAATAATTTAATCCAATTCAATTCCTAATCAAAATCCATAGTATTGATTCCAAAAGGAATTTCAACCAATCAAAGACTAAATAATAATCCAAATCAAATTTCACAACCAAGATTAATCAAAACAAAGAAGTTGTGTACCTCCAAGATAATTTCCATTTTTAAAGTATTGGAGGCAATCTTGAAGCTTCTCCCCTTGTGTTGGATATTCAAGTATCCATTTTCCTTTTAAGTTCCTTGGGAGAACCTCTAACCTACAACAAAAATCATTTGCAAATTTTAGTACCCAAGCCATTTTTGATCCATTTGTTTTAGGTTTCGTTCCTTTTGGAACCCACACAAATTTAGAATTTAAATTAGACTTTGAATCCAAATTTTGAATTAGCATTTGATTTAAATTTAGAGTTCAAATTCAAAGGATAGGCAAATTTAGATCCAAAATTTGACTCCAATTTAGGATTCAATTTTAAAGGACAACAAAAGGATTTATGTCCAACAAAATTGCAAGAATTAAAAGTAGAAGATCTAACAAATAAATTATTGTAATTCTTCTGTCCAAAGGGTTTATATCCAATACCGGCTTTATCAAAAGTAACCCTTTGCGAATTTAAGAGCATATTTAAATTTTTGCTCCCATTAGGGAATTTAAGTACAATGGAGTTCAAATCATTATTCTTGGTTTTCAATTCACAAACATTAAACTCAAGAGATTCAATTTTATCATTAGCATCTAGAATAGATTTAGATTTAGCAATCAAAATCACAAATTTTTAACAATTCATCATTCCTAATTTTCAAATCACAAATCTCATGCTCATGACAATTAATGGTAGCAATCAAATCACAATTTTTAACATTCAATAAGTCAATTTCATTTTCATGTGATTTAATAGTAGATTTCAATCCATCGTTCAACAATTTCAAATTGCTACAATCATGCTCAAGAGATTTAAAGGAAGCATTAGAATCATCAATCATGCTTTTCAATTCAACAATTTGATTCTCGTAAGATTTATCTAAACTAACATGCTTTTTGATCAAATTGCTATACTCCTTTTTCAACCACTTATATTTATCTTTAAGCTCATTCAAACTTTCTAGTAATTCATGAATTAAGTCATCATTATCATCATTATTAGACTCAAAATCGCCAGAAGAGTTTGTTACCTCAATTTCTTCATTGGCCATAAAGCATATGGTGGCCACTTCCTCTCCTTTTTCGGACGATGAGCTTTCTCCACTTTCAATCTTTTGATTTGTGCGTACATGTGTTAGCTCAAGAGATTTCCAAATATCATAAGCACTAACACATGATTGAACTCTATGAAATTCATTTTTACTCAAGGCACTATACAAAATATTCATTGCTTTGGTATTTAAATTCCAATTTCGTTTATCTATATCATTGAAATCACAACATGGTCTAGGTAGAATTATTCCTTTTCAATGATTTTCCATAAGGTGTAATCAATAGATTGTATAAATACTTTCATTCTACACTTCCAAATCAAATAATTATAATCATCAAAGTGTGGAGGTGTGGATGTGCAGTGTCCTAATTTGTACATGTTGGAATCCATAATGTGCACATATATATATATAATTTCAAATCAATGATATTCAAATAAATTTCAACAATGAAATTCAACTAATTATAGCGATGTGCACAATCAACATAATATCACACAAAAATTTAAATACTCGCTTTGATACCAATTGTAGGATCGATATAAGCCTATAGGGGGGTGAATATAGCGTTTCTAATATTTTTGTGTGATATTTTGATCTCTAATAACCCTAAGTGATTTAATGCATATAATTAAGATATCAATAACAAATATATGCAATAATGTAAAAAGTAATGGTTAGAGAAGTGCACACAATATTTGTTTACGCGGTTTGGCAAACTCGCCTACGTCTGCGCTCCAAGTTCCACTTGAAGATACACTAAGCAATTGGCTTACGGGTGCCAATAAAACCGTTTACAAATTGACTCTTAATTGGGGCGTCACCCTTGACTAATTCTAAGGTCGTCAACCTTTGACTCTTATGGGGCGTCACCCTTAATTTGACTATTGCGGGGCGTCACCCAATGATTGAAATTATGGGCGTTCAATCTAGGCTATGAGTGTTTCAAGTTTTCACCCTCGTGTGATGAATTAGTAGGGAATCACCCTTTAAAATCAAGCACAATAATAATGAATCGAAAATTAACACGCAATCTATCTGATCCAAATTCTCCCAAATATAAATCGCAAGTTTATGGGTTGGGGAGAATTGGATTTAGAACAATATTAAAAGCTCACAGTGATTGAATCGTATATACAAATCTGCAGGGCTTTGCCACAATTCTCAATTTTGGTGTAGACAGCTTGGAGTGAACTTGTATTTATAGACTTTGCACTTCCAGACGTCCGGGTCTCGTTCTCAGTCGTCCGCATGTGACCGTTGAAATCTGCTCGTTGAAAATGTAGCCATTGTGCATAAATTTGGACTTTAGGATGCAGAGCACCTCATCCGCACTCATCCCCAAGTCACTGTTCAGCAGTTTAGGACGCAAATCATCATCTGCACCCTCATCCGAATTGCACCCTGAAAATTACATATTCAAAGCAGACGCGTCTGAGCTCATCCGCACTCATCCGCATGCGTCCGAAATGTCCTGAAAATGTCGAGTTACAGATTCAAATAGGACGTGGGACATCATTGTCCACATCCATCCACACTCGTCCAAAAGACCACAGAACAAATTGGGACGAGTTTTTCTCATCCGCAGCTCGTCCCCACTTCACTCTAAATTTACCCCTGAATTATATTAAGTCCCTAAAAGATATCCAACACTACATGGACTCAAATAAACATGTTAGCACATAAATAATACCCATTTAGAGTGTATTTTCAATAATCATGGATATAAATATTATGATAAAACGATACGAATAATATCTAGAAAATACAAAATAAAACACAAAATACAACTTATTGATTTATTAAATTAACAAACTATTTAGTCATCATCAATATAAAACTTAGCCTAACAAAAAGGCTAACAATTTTCACAGTCAACCCTATGATCTATTGATTCTACTATTGTTTTGCATTCTATTTGCCACTGTGATTTTTGCGGTCGACCCTGTGATCGACCAATTCCAACGTTGCAAGACTCTGCATAGAAACTACTTTGGGATCGGTCGATCACCTCTCCTTCAGCTGATCGACTGCTCTGAAATTTGATAGAATCTGCTTTAATTTTTCACCAAGGAGATCAACTGCTCAACCCATGATCAACCTCTTCCCCTTCATAACTATCTTTTTTTTCATTTTATTCATTTTTTCACCTTTAACAATTCCCCTAACTTTATTAATATATTTATGGCACAAAATCAAGTGAACAATGCACAAATACGAAACACATTTTTTCTATCAAAATATATATTCCACAAAATTCTTTACATTATACATAGAGGAAATTTTCCGAATATTACATGAGTATCTCAATTTGTATCCCTACACATCTCAACTATCCTAAGCCGCCTTTTTGCAAGATTTCTTTCGCAAATCCATGATCTCAAATGACAACTGCAGGTCCATGTATATGTTGGACACTTTGGTGAACAACAGACTCTTCTCAGGTACATCATCGTGATGGTGGAAGTCGGCCTTCTTACAATCTCGTACCACCCTTAACCCCTCACTTGTACACCGAAAAATGTTGTGTGGGTTGAAATGCAAAGCAAAAAATCAGCACATAAGCGGAAAACAATATGAATCTACACAAGGGAAAAGATATACCACTTTTTGTTCGTTGGTGCTACAACGATCGCAATTACTTCAGGTAGCAATAGCTGGTTAGGGTAGTAAGTGTGTAAGTCAACGAATGACATAAAACACGCTTGCTTTGGGCGTGACTGAAATGCAAAGGAAGCACACAATAGAACTGTTGAAACATGAACGACAAACCAGAAAAGAGAGATGTTTACTTACATGAATCCACCTTAATGTCAGTAGTGATTTTTTATATTGAACCTCAAAGTATTCTTCTTCATTTAATGCATAGCATTGGATACAAAGTAAACAAAGTAAAGATAAGTACTATGATAAAAGCTTCTGAACTACTTAATGTAACAGAACGTAATTCTCACCGTGTTTGCCATCCTTTCTTGCTGCGAAAAGATGATCTCAGTGATGGTGTACTCATCTTGGATCAGCTTTCCTGAAAGAATTGCACACATCACCAAGTTGTTCCGAGTATTTCCAACAACATACTTCTTGAAAAGATCCATCAGTTGACGTAGCTGCATAAAACATTGATAAGAGACCGTCAGACTAATAAGGCATGAATAAGTGCAGACACATATAGATAATCAATTCGAAGACATACCACGCACACAGTTTTAAGTGGTGGAGGTTGTGATCCACCCGACACATTTGTCCCCTGCATATTGGCAAGCACAATAGGAGGAGTAAGTTCACCTCTAAGGGCAATGTTGCTGCAAATTTTAGACACGTTATTATGTCGCATACAAATAAAGTAAATAATGGACTTTGTGTAAAAAGTAAATAACTTACAAGCAGTCTGTGCCTTCCATTGCTGAAGAGGACGATGGAGAGGCCACTAGAGAGGCTGCTGGAGGTGCTGCTACAGGGGCTACTCGAGAGGATGGTGGAGGGGTTGCTCACTGCCCCATTCTCTGCAATGCTGCCAACATCTCCTGATGGTGCTTCTCTGCTCACTTCTCCATTTTTTGCATTTGGAGCAGTCTCATTTGATGTTGCTCCTTCATTTTTTACATTTGGAGCAGCCCCATTTGATGGTGCTTCTCCATCCAGACAAGTCGGTCCTCCATCTAGTAGAAAATCTCCTCAGGTATCAATGTAAGATGAGATGACTGAGGAGGGGACATAGTCATTGGCTGTAGAGCATCATCCTCCATGTGCTACAAAAGCGATGCTAGAGGCTGTTCCTCTGAGAAGGCAGGAGGCTGTTCCTCCGAGAGGGCTTAAAGCTATACCACTGAGAGGGGTATACCACTGAAGGCTGTACCACTGTAGCTCGCTTCTTCGGGGTGGGCTTGGATGGAGTCTTGCATACCCATACCCTTTCAACTTTATTGAGCCTCATTCAGTCCACTTTCAATTTCTTGTGGAGGTCGGTGGCCTTCTCTTTTATTCTCGGCTTTTCATCTAAGATCAGTATCCCGTAACGCTCAACAATCCTCTAAATGAGCCAATTGAATGATAGACTCTTAGTCGAATTGTTCAGCACCTCGTACATGTGACTCAAAATCACATAGCCGATGTCCACTTTTTTCATGTTGAACACCTTCTCTAGCAAATAGAGATCCATGCAGCTAACATGGTCTCGATGTCCATCATTAGGCAAGATGGTGTGCGTCATGATAGTGTGGATCACTCGGGCTATGGCATTTAAGTCATTAGACTTTGGCATCTTATACGCTCTAATCTCGAGATCACGGTGCAACAATCTAAGCACTACCAGACCTTCTCCTCGTCTGATGAAAGGTGGCTCCTAAGACACATGGTAATAGTGATCGCTTGGTTCCTTCATTGAACATCCAAGCAGCACGTTAATATCGTTGGGATTCGGCCTCAAATCTCATCCAAATATGTAAGTCCGGACCTCTAATGGTTGGGTGGATAGTTCCAAATTAGCATAAAAGAGTTTGAAAATCTGTTCACAGTAACTTCCACCTAATTTGCACAACCCGGCTAAGCAAGCCCCCTCAAACAATTCGTCAATTTCATATTCAGCCAATGACTCGAAGTCTACTCTTTTAGAAATAATAATTGATTGGTGTTTAACATCGGCATCATACCGTTCGTTCGCATCAACTTTCTTGAAGAGTGGGGAGTGGAACCTTGCTGTAACTAGTTGGAAACAGATCAATGCACTTGTGGTCATTCTTGAGGTTGAGGTTGAGTTAAAGGTTGTGCTTCAACCTCGACTTCTATAATAGGGGTAGCCGTGGGTCCTCCAACATCAACCGCAGCAGCTCCAACTTGAACTACGGGTGCTCCACCTTCCACCGTGGTGGGTACATTATCGTGAAACTGACCGACAAGCTCAGTTGAAAGCCCATAGCATTCATGGGCAAAGTCCGTCGTTTCTGTCTGTGGTTGCGAGTGAGGGTACGACAGACCACCCTTTCTCTTCTTTGCGCGGGAATCTATTTGTATCGCTGAAACAGTGAGGAACGAAGGTCTGAGAGTTCGAATGTTCACCAAGAATTTTGTGGTTCGCGGTGAACTCGCCAGAGCGCATAGTCGAGTCTTCTATACTAAGTCGCAAGAACGCAGAATAATGTACGATGATCTGCAGCAGAACATCCTCATTCCGCCGCAGAATGTAGTCATTTCGTCGGAGATTGTGACACGTTCCGTGGCGACCGTCAATATTAGAATGTTATTTTTAAAAATTTCATTTCGCAGTGGAACAAAATCAATACATTTTTGTTCTATCGCAGAACGAAATAAATACATTTAACGGCAAACGTGACAGCAATGTTTGCAACGAATTTTTCTCATAGTTTAGTGGTTAATTTGTTAACAAAAATACTTTAGTGGTTGACTTGTCATTGATCACAAAGTATAATGGTTGATTTGTCATTTTCCCTTATTTTTAATATTGAAAAATTAGCGCTAGATTTTATTGTGTATAGAATGAAAAACTAATTCTTGATTCTATGATTGGATGCAGTTTCTTCTAATGATGGATTCAACATTTGCGGTTGACCGGGGTTCATGGCGCAGTCGACCATACATTGAAATATAAGGGGGTAGATGACCAAAAATGATAGACCACAATGCAAAAATTGAAACCATGGGTTTTGCAGTTGACCGCACCGGTCGACCAGAACCAAACTTTGTCTGTTTTGTGTTGAAAATTCACTAGAGCAAACGATCACCAGTGATGAACCGATCGACCAGACCTTGTATTTTTAGAATATTTTTCTTAGGTTTTTTTACCATTTGTTACCCATTGTATAAACCATTTTGGAAGATGATTCAGACATAGATAGAACATATTTAGATAGATATATGAGACCATTTAATGCATCATTATTGTATGGTTAATAACAAGATTTGCATGGTTCATTTTACATGCATTATGAGTATGTATTATATGTATTCAATGTATGCATAGTGAGGATGTCAAATCATGCCTCATGGACATATTTATATGTACAAAACATATTATTATCTGGGTGATATTATTGGTCGTAGAAGAACTCAATATACCTTGCCAGACTATGTATTATGTGACGAATGTAAAGTGAAAAAATAGAAGGAGAGTGACTGTGGGTCCTCCTTGAGTTGAGAGTCCCTAGCCCTCCAGAGGTTTTCATATTCATGGACACACCTATTGGAGTCAATGGCTAGTATGGTGAGGTTTCATACAATGATGTATGAGATCACTCATGTTGATAGTCACATAAATGTTGACATTCACGTATATGTTAATAAAATGATATTTGGTAAATATAGGACCATTTAACAATAAATAGAGCATTGCACTGATTCACAATATTACTACATCATTGACAAATGAGAGTTGTGGTGTGCATTTTATATTCATTGCATAATTATGTGTAACGTCCTATAACTTTTTTTCATATAGAAATTTTCTTTCTTTTAAAAACACTCATGAGGGAAAACCAAAGTAACAAACAGTGGAAGTTTTTTATATTAAAATACCACAAAATAGTAATTTAAAATATTAAATAAACACAGGTAAAACATTAATTTAAAACAGTTTGAAGTCGTTAAATACTTGAATACTTTTAAAGCATTTAAACACATTTTTTCATTTCTGTGAGCCATAACCCCAAGGTTAATGTCGCCAACAGTACAAACGCCCAACCCGGCAATACTCCATCAGCTACGTCCTTTGTCAGCTTTATCCAATCATTGGCTCCTTACCTACATCAATGGGACCTAACTATGAGCCTAATGCTCAGTAAGCGGTATAAACGTAAAACATAAAATACACATAGAACTTTTGTAACATCGTATATAGTTTTCAGTTTTTGCTTATCTGTTACTATTTCTGTCTTTTACTAATATTTATTCTGTTTCTGTGTCGGGCGTATCCAACCGAACCACAGTTATTTACTTATCTTTGGTTTCTGTGCCGGGTGTAGCAAACCGGACATCAGTTATTTACTTATCTTTGTTTCTCTGCTGGGCATCACCAACCAGAACACAAAAATAACTATTTATGTATATTCCATTTTCATGTACTTTAGGATTCCAAGTCTTAACATTGTTGTACGCATACAATCCTATTTAACGTGTTCCTCGATCGTATCATTAAAACGTGATCCGTCGTAACTAAGAAACTAAACTTAAATCTAATAAACATACAATTCATGACAAGCAATTAAACAAACAATAAACACCCCTTAATTCCCGTGATGTAGGCCATTTCGGACAAAACACATGCAGTACCACTTACCTGGAGTCCTTATCTTTAAAGAGTTAGCTCTTAAAGTTTTTTGTCTTCAATACCTATTCATTAATAGACAACAGCTATTAATAATAAATCTCCAATTTCAAACTACAACCAATGAGTAACCCTCGTCTAATACCATCCAAAAATCAACTTAACAGTTACAATCTTGAACTAATATTCTTTAAATTTTTTCTGACTTTATCCTCATTTCACCATACCTAACATAGCAACCCATGCACAACTTCAACCAATCCAATTATAAAGCATGATCTTCACATGCTTATTAAAACAACAATACATAACTAAAACTCATTTCTAACAATATCACTCAACAAAGATCCCCAAAGATTGAACCATCAAACTAAATTATTTTCCAAACAGCATTCTTCAGCAATAACCCATCCAAAACGATTACCAACCAACATAATAATACAATGACATACTTTACAGGCAATTACTAAACCCTATCACTAACCAACCATAAGAAGAATAATAGAAGTAGTTTTGCTTAGGAACCCAACAACTTTCTTCTCCTACAGAATTGTCTATCCTTCACAAAATTCTTTCAAAGAATGTCCTTATTCTCTCTCTCCCTTAACTTCTCAAAGTTACAAAACTCAAGAACCTCATTCTCCAAAAATTCTAGAAGCTCACGGTTTCTATCTCTGTAACTCACAGAACTCACAGAACCCTTCCACACCATGCAACTCCTTCTTCACTCAAAACTCACAATACTTCTCTCGGTCATGCAACCTCAAACTCACACTCAAAATTCCAAACTTCATAACAACTCCTCAACCTCACAGTTTCTCTTAACATTTCGGCAAAGTAATTGTAATATCCCAAATTTTCGTTGAGCTAAGCACAAGGCTTATGTGATGATTTTGGGATAATAGGAGCTAAATTAGACGACTTGAAGTATTGGTCAAGAGAAACATATTGGGAATAAGTGAACTATAATACCCCGTTATGTTCACAATTAGCTTAAGGAAAGGATTAGGATTATTAGAGAGTGGGTGATGATACTTGGATTTAGTCAGGACTGAGTTAGTGATTGACAATCAGTGGATTAGTAAGAGAAAATGCACTTGGATATAATAAGGTTGAAGTTATATGGCCTACAATACCTAATTTGAGTATAAGGTGAAAGAAGAGTTATGGAATATATATTATGACTATTAAGGGATAAATTTACGGATAGTTGGATAATTCAAGTGTTGGCCAAAGAGAAAATATATTTGAACGTAATTAGACGTATTTGGGTATTGGTAAAGACTGGAAGTTTATATATAATTAAATATGGAAATGTGGAGATAAATGCTATAAATGTTCATATATATATATATATATATATATATATATATATATAGTTTTGATGCAGAAGGGTTTGGAGAAGATAAAGTGGTATAGAGAATATCGCATTTACAATTATGACCTTAGACATATATATATATATAGGTGTCACGTTAAGGAAATAACATGAATAAACATAATATGGAGAAAAATTAGTATAATGCTCAATTGGGATTAGTGGGCGATCGAGGCGGTCAATCGACAAAGTATCGATCGACCGGTAGTTATCGACTAGCAGAAAAAGTAAATTGTTCTGGAAGAAATTGGTGGACGTTTGGCTGAGGACTAGTAGATCTACAATGAAGAGAAATCAATTGACCGCCATTAATATTGTTGTCTGGAATGCATAATTGACATGAAGATTCATCGTCTGAACGCTTGAATGATTATGGGTGATTAAGGATATGTTTAGTGACCTTCTACCTTCGTCTGAATGATGAGGGGTCACCTACCATGGCTTATAAATTGATGTTGTGAAGAATAGGAAGGGAGGAAGTGAAGAAGGTTGTTTGCAGAGCATTGCCGTGAGTGAGAGTTAGTTTTGTAGGATTTGAGGAGTTATAGAGCGAAGTTTTGGAAGAAGCATGTTGTCAACCATAGATGAGATGATCTTCTAGGATACGTTGATGGCAAATTGGAGTTTCAATGAACCATTTCAGAGATGGGAAACGCAACAAGAGGTAAGGAATATCGTATGTGATTTGTCCTTATGGACCTACATCATGGGAGTAGGACTCGTATGTTCTCTGCAATTTTATTTGTTCTGTTATATGCAAGTTAATAAGAAAAGAATTTTCTGCTTGTATTTCCTGTAATGTTTTTGTCCTCTTGTTAACGTTGTTCTTTGTGGTTGTTATTGCCAAGTAGATGATATAGACTGAAGTTATAGCACGAAAATGGATTTTTACAATGTGCGAATCAACACTAGCAAATATTATTATGGGTTTTGTTTGAACGTTCTTTCTGCGTAGTTTTTCCAAAAATTTAGGTACCTTGCTAATGAACTTGTTGTTTGAGATTGTCCTTGCAGTAGTTTTTCCTGAGTTTGTAAATATTATGGGTAATATAAAAAGAACATGTTCAACAAAGAAAAATAAGTAGGTTACCTTATGTGTTTAATAAAATAATGGATTAATAGTATGAACCCTAGAATAAAATGAGTTGTAAAATTGTTGTGCAAGAGATATGTTAATTATTATTGTTTCTTCATATAAGTTGTTACTTTATGATTGTCTTAATTCATAGTTCTTAAAATGAATCATGTTAGTTTTATGTTTCGGTAGAAATAATCTGTCTAGAGATACAATTAAAAGCATGTTTAGTATAAAATTATAGTGGTAGTATAGTTATTGTTTTGTTAGTTGTTGTAGTATCGTTTGTGATATATGAACTGTTGTGTGACATTCATATAGATATGTTAAAAGGATATATGTCATGCATTTCATGGGCTAATAATAAAGATAATAATAGTGTTTTCTACGTGGGTTCAGAGACTTAAGAGGTTGCTCACCCGTAGAAAACAATTCATTTGAGTAAGTTCGGAGACTGAAGAGGTTGCTCTTACTCAACGAGTGGTAAGTTCAAAGACTGAAGAGGTTGCTCTCACCCAAACGGTAATGAATGTAAATGTAGGTGGGTTCATTTTTACTGAGTTCAGATATTGAAGAGGTTGCTCTCATGTAAAAGCGAATCAAGTAGTGAGTTCAGAGACTAAAGAGGTTGCTCTCACTCAACTTACAAATGTATCAGACTTAATCATGTAGAGATGTCATAGAGGTTAAGATTGCATTTCATTTTATATTCATTACTGGGCAATAGGCTCATTATTCCTCCTGTAATGTAGGTATGGATGGTTAGCCAATTGAAGTGAACATTGAAGTATGTCGTGATGCGAGCTTGTGTTACCATGTGCGAAACGACCTCGGGGGTTATGACTCTAATGAATAAAAGTTGTTTTAAATTACATAAGATATTGTCATGGATTTTAAGTATTTTATTTATGTTAATCCTGTAACATAAATTTATGTTTTATTCCGCATAACGTACTCTGATGTCTTTCAATAAAGTATAATTAAATGGGATTTTAAAATGTTCAAAATTTTACGAAAAATTCATAAACGGAAATGAGATGTTGCAATAACCCCATGCTTTCTTCTCTGTGAGACACTCGCTCCTTTCCTCTCTATATATAAACCACATCCATGACTCTTCAGCGTCTGCGTGAATATGGAGAGCCAAGGGACGCAACCTCTTCAACGTCCAACAACTCTTCGACGTCTAGACGTTTCAAACGATGATTCCTTCCATCTTCTGCGTCAGTTAAACCTCTCAAGATGACCTTCATAAATGGTAGACATCAAGCTAGATGTTCACCTATCTTGGGCGTTCGACCACCAACCATTCATAAACTACTCATATTCACGTCGGTCGACGACGCTGGTTGATCGACACACACCCATGCGACCGCCACATTTTCTTCTTCAGAATTATATATATATACATATTTCCTCCAGATTATTTCCTTAACATGATATTTATATTCATATGTATACCCCATATGTATATTACCCTTAATAAACCACAATTCAATTTTCCAAATTATCCAAACCTCAACATAAACCATATGTTTCACCATTCCTCTTTCACATTATTCCTCACTTAATCCAGTATGCCCTAAAATATTATAAATTCTATATCTTCAATTTTATTATTCTCAACCTCTCAATCCTTACAATATCCAAATATATCTTCTCTTACTAATTCCACTGATTGACAATCTAGTTGATATCGTTTAATCTAACTCCATATATCATCAACCAATTCTCCAATGAACTTCAATCCTTCCCATAAGCTAATTATGAACATAACGGGGTATCATAATTTACTTTTTCCAAATACGTTTCTCTTGATCAATATCTTTAGTTGTCTAACTCAGCTTCTATTATCCCCAAAATTATCACTTGGGTTGTATGCTTAGCATAACAAAATTTCAGGATATTACATTCCTCCGCCGTTATATAAATTTTGTCCTAAAAACTTTTCTAGTCTAAAGGTATATATTCCTATCTAAAATGTATTCTACTGGTATTATTTCCTATTACTGTTACCTATACTTAACACATATGTCAAGATAAATACCAAACGGGCATATATAAGAAACTTTAAAATTCTTATTGAATCATATAATACTTGGCGTAGACGTAGATGGTTCATATTCTTGAAATCCATACAGTGAAAATACACGCGGTGCTACCATTCCTTGTTCTTTGACCAACAGCGGACAACTCTTCTCCAGATGTCCTTGCTTCCCACACTTAAAGCAGAGTCTAGTACCAGCTCTACACTCACCATAATGCTTCTTGTTACACTTATGACACGATCCAACTTGAAAATTTCCATTCAAAGCTGCATCTAGTTCATTATATGCACGCTTATCATTTGCAGACTGATCTTTATTTTCAAATGTCCGCTTTGCTCCTTTTTCAATTATCAGCCCATCGACTTGTGTCAAAGTTTGACTATTCTTCTTCAGTTTCTGATCCCTTTCCATCTGTTTAGTGACTTGCATCTCAGCCTCCTCGATCCCCAAAGCTTTTGTTACTATCCTAGAGTATCGCATGTCTTCAGTACCATATATCTTAATTACCCTATATAACTCAGTCTTTAGTCCTTGAAGAAACTGGTACAGCTTAACGTCATTGGTAGCTCCTAAATGATTTGCAAATCGGGAAAGAGCCTTAATGTAACATCGCGTATTTTCAAAATACATAAAATTCAAAACTTTTCTTTTTATATAAACATCATAATCTTTTTCCTTTATAAAACCCGATTACTAACACTCGATCGCTAAAACCCCGATCGATTTCCTTTCACTTTTCTCAATTTACGCTCAAAAGCCATAACATTCTTTGCATGAAACATAGCGGAATAAAAACAACATTAATAATAAGAAATCATTTACAAAACTCTTTTCCTTTCACTTTCTAGCCCAGCCAGCCACAAGATCCACCTGTGCAAATCCTTCATCAACTGTCTTTAACCTGTTCATCTGTTGCTCATTCGTACCTACATCACAAGACCTAACTAATGAGCCTAATGCTCAGCAAGTGATAAAGTGAAGTGCAAATGATATGCATGATCATACGATGCAATTTAAGTCAATAGTGTATACATGACAAACACCGTGGGACCAAGAGAAATCCGCTCACTCTCAAAAGAAACATACATATATATATCCAGGGTTTCCCAGGTTGTATACACTCCTTTGTTACGAGAATGTTGGGGATTTCAGAAACAAAACAATGAGCCCTCTTCTAATTCGTCCAACACGGACCTAATATTTTCTAGTCCATCCAACATGGACCTAATTATTTCTAGCCCATCCAACATGGACCTAATGAGCCATCATTGATTTCCCGAACCCCCACACGCCTATTTACATAGATTATTATCTCATACAATATGCACGTGGATTCATACAATCCTCTATGCAATAAATGTCTAATAAACGTATCATTAAAAGAACCTAAATCTAATAAACACACAGCATACAATCCTAATTCTTGCAATGTAGGGTCCAAAGACCAAAGCTCAGTAAGTATCACTTACCTGGTGTACATAACGTCTTTCTGTTTCTTTTCTCTTCTTCATACCTTCAAAACCATAACAACTATGCATTAATAACACAATCCTCTTAGTCAATTTCATTTCCTAGCAACACAATACTAATTCCAAGACCTTAAGATATATAACGGAATAGCAAACCCAAAATATAGCTCATTCCATCAATCTGTCAGGATACATTAACTTTACAAAACCGAACATGAAACCATACTTTCCATAGCCAATAATGACCAATATGCACAATATATGCATTTAAAAGCTATGAATCCAATAGAACCAAACTTAACATATTTCCAAATCTTAACTTAGGGGCAGATGTTAAACAACATGGAGCAAATATCACTTCTACGCACTTAGCACTAATCAAACTAAAACACATAACCAAAGACTTAACTATAATTAATAGAACAGAACAACCAATCATCCAATCCACCCAACTCCAATCCAATTTAATCCAAGCTAAGTCAATCCAGATTCAACAATGAGTAAGATGTAGAATTAAACTCATTCAACAAAGAAGAATCCATTCAAGTTTAATGAATATGCAGCAGTTCCTTTTCCACAATAACAACCAAAGGACAACAACATTTTCAACAGAGTGATTCATTCTCACAATGGATTTCGGCAGAATCAAAACAATACCCAACAGACATTAAAATAGTATGATGACCAAGTGTGCACCAAATGTCAACTACAGAAATTACAGAGCCGAGAACTTGTTCAGAAATCAAACAAAAGCAACAGATTATTTCCATGGTTCTTTCATCAATAATCCAGAAGTAAACAGAGGCAGCAAATCTGAACCCAAAGCAGCATTCAACTTTAAAATGAGAACCAATGAACTTACTGGGCATGGCAGTGGAGTATCCGTGAATCCTACTTCCGAAGCTCCCAACACCCGAGAGGAAAACCTCCAATTCTCATACTCTGTCAATACACAAAATACGCCCCTGTTTGCTGTCATTTATAGCCAAAGACGTACACCACTACATCCACACACTTCACAAAGGAGAATGCCATGTGGAAATCCCTTAACGTGCCAGCTGTAGCACTGGACACCCAGCTCATTGATGCACCAACAGAACCAAACATCGAACAAGCCCCCTGGACATTGAAGCCCTCCTCCTCCATCGAATTCCACTGCCACCCATTTCATCCATTCGTTGCTAAGCAACACTAAATAATTAAAATTGACCAAAAATCTCACCTCGGCGGAGTTCTTCGATCTGTCTCGTGAGTTAACTAGACCCTGTCGAACAACTCTGCCAGCCGCAGTCGCAGTAGTAGCCCACATCGTCACCGGCCACTGTTCGTTCGTCGGCCGTCACCTTGTCGCCGCAAACACCCGTCGTTCTTCGCCTCCTCCCTCTCCGTTCCCCTGCTCCCTCTCTGCCTCTCTCATTCTCGCTCTTTCTCTCTCTCTCATTTAAATGGTCAAAGGCCATTAGGGTAAATTAACCCAATTTATCTTAATTGGTTCCATTTCCCATAATGTATTTGGTTTAAATCCCACTTAATTTAATCTCCCATTATAAAACATTGATTATGTCATAGTAATATCCCGATAGTTTTATTGACAAATTTGAATATTCCTAATTATATGTCAATTTATCATTTTAAAATTCCGATATAAAAATTTGGGATATTACACTTAAACTTCCTTATGTACTCAACAACTGATGTAGTCTGGTGGAGACTCACAAACTCTACCAACTTCTGAGTCCTAATCATTCGATTGAAATACTTATCGAAGAAAATCTCTTTAAATTGTGTCCAATTCATTTCTCTTATGTCCTAAGCTATCTTAATAGTGTCCCACCAATATCGCCCATCGTGAATCAAAAGGTAGGCAGCGCATGGAATCTTCTCTGCTTCGTTAATTCTTGCATACTCGAACATGTCCTCAAGGGATCTAACCCTTTCTTCAGCCAGGGATGGATCCGATACTTTCCCGTCAAAGTTTGGTGGCTTTAATCATCTAAGTTTTTCCCATCCCACTTCCTAACGCGCCATCCATGGGTGATGATTTCAATTATCCTCCCTTTCCATAAGACATTCAATATAGCAAAACTGACGCTCCACCATATTAGTCAAGCAACTTTTTGTGTCTCCTTTCACAGTCTGATTCTCCTCAACTCCTTGACCAGCAGGTCCATTAATTCCTTGATCAGCAGGTTTATTATTTTTTTCCCGACTAACAGGTTCAAGACTCCCAACATTATTAGCAGGTCCATTATTTTCTGGATTTACAGGTACATCATTTCCCTGACTAGCAGGTTCATTCCTTTTAACATTATTACTACAAGCACGTTCCCTTCTTCCCTTCACCATTATATTTGCCTACATTTTAATTCTAGAAATTAAAACACTATTCTTAGTAAAGCTCTATACTTAATACTTACAGTTAATGAAGCATCCCCGCGTTGAGTTTTGCACTATTGGTAGTCTACAGAAATGATTTTGACTCGGTTATGCTCTGATACCATTTGTAACATCCCGTAACTTTTTTCGTATAAACATTTCTTTCTTTTAAAAACACTCATAAGAGAAAACCAAAATAACAAATAGCGGAAGCCTTTTACATTAAAATACGACAAACCAATAACTTAAAGCTATTAAATAAACACAGGTAAAACATTAATTTAAAACAGTTTGAAGTCGTTAAACACGTATACTTTTAAAGCATTTAAATACATTTATTCCATTTTCGTGAGCCATAACCCCAAGGTCGATGTCGCCAACAGTACAAATGCCCAACCCGACAATACTCCATCAGCTACGTCCTTTGTCAGCTTTATCCAATTATCGGCTCCTTACCTACATCAATGGGACCTAACTATGAGTCTAAAAGTCAGTTAGTGATATAAACGTAAAACATGAAATACACATATAACTTTGGCAGCATCGTATACAGTTTTCAGTTTTTGCTTATCTATTACTGCTTCTGTCTTTTACTGTTATTTATTCTGTTTCTGTGCTGGGCGTATCCAACTGGACCACAAAAACTGTTATTTACTGGTCCTGTCTTTTACTGTTATTTAATTTGTTTATGTGTCGGTATCCAACCGGAGCACACAAACATCTATTTACTTATCTTCGATTTCTATGCCGGGCGTATCCAACCGAATCACAGTTATTTAGTTATCTTTGGTTTCTGTGTCGGGTGTAACCAACTAGACCAAAGTTATTTACTTTTCTTTGGTTTCTGTGTCAAGAGTAACCAACTGGACCACACAAACAACTATTTACGTATATTTCATTTTCGAGTACTTTAGGATTCCAAGTCTTAACGTTGTTGTGCACATACAATCCTATTTAACGTGTTTCTCGATCGTATCATTAAAATGTGATCCGTCCTAACTAAGGAACTGAACTTAAATCTAATAAACATACAACTCATAACAAGCAATTAAGCAAACAATAAACACCCCTTAATTCCTGTGATGTAGGCCATTTCGGATAAAACACATGCAGTACCACTTACCTGGAGTCCTTAGCTTTAAAGAGTTAGCTCTTAAAGTTTCTTCTCTTCAATACCTATTCATTAATAGACAACAGCTACTAATAATAAATCTGAAACTTCAAACTACAACTAGCGAGTAACCCTCATCATATACCATCCAAAAATCAACTTAACAGTTATAATCTTCAACTAATATTCTTTCAATTATTTCTGACCTTATGCTCATTTCACCATACCTAACATAGCAACTCATGCAAAACTTCAACCAATCCAATTATAAAGCATGATCTTCACATGCTTATTAAAATAACAATACATAACTAAAATTCATTTCTAACAATATCAGTTAGTAGAGATCCCCAAAGATTGAACCATCAAACCAAATTATTTTTCAGATAACATTCTTCAGCAATAACCCATCAGAAGCGATTACCAACCAACATAATAATCCAATGACATACTTTATAGGCCTATCACTAACCAACCATATTAAGAATAATAGAAGTAGTTTTGCTAACTAGTAGACTCATGACCACAGGGAACCCAGTAACTTTCTTTTCCTACAGAACTGTCTATCCTTCATAGAATTCTTTCAAAGAATATCCTTATTCTCTTTCTCTCCCTCAACTTCTCAAAGTCACAAAACTCTAGAAACTCATTCTCCAAAAATTCTAGAAGCTCACGGTTTCCATCTCTATAACTCACAGAACCCTTCCAAACCATGCAACTCCTTCTTCACTCAAAACTAACAATATATCTCTCGTAACCTCAGACTCACACTCAAAATTCCAAACTTCATAACAACTCCTCAATCTCACAATTTCTCTCAACATTTCGGCAGAGTAATCTCATGTTTTCTTCTCTGTGAAACACTCTATATATAGATCACATCTATGACTCTTCAGCGTCCGTGTGAAGATCGAGAGCCAAGGGAAGAAAACTCTTCAACGTCTAGCAACTCTTCGACGTCTAGACATTTGAGTTGACAATTCCTTCCATCTTCTGCATCAGTTAAACCTCTCTAGATGACCTTCATAAATGGCGGTCGATCAATCTGGACATTCATTTCTTTTGGGCGATCAACTACCAACCATTCAGAAACTACTCATATTCACGCCGGTCAACGACGCTGGTCGATTGACACACACTATAAAACCCAAAAAATTTCAAGATAATAAATTTCACATGCAAATTTTTTTTGCGTTAAAATCGGTCATCACATTGAAAAGTTGATCTGAATTGTCATGTAGCGACCACGTGTGAAATTTTCATCAAAAGGAAAAATTAGAGGAATTGGAAATTTCTGAATGCGAAAATTTATTGAAGAAACAAAATTGAAGAATTAAATTGGATTGGTAATCATTGTCAGACGATATTTGAAATAAGTCGAAAGTGGAAATAAGAGATATAATATATAATATGTGTATTTAATTAAGGAATTGAATACAAGAAATCAACTTAAATGAAGAATTGCCATGTTGGCGGTTTGTGTAAGAAGGGATAAGAAAGTAATTGAGTTAAAAGAGAAAGATTGGGGTTTTAATAAAGAGAGAAGTGCGCCACCTGCAAATTTGAAGGAGAATAAAAAGAAAGAAAAAGAAAAACAAATGCTGAAATGATAAAAGAAAAGAATTTCAATCAAAGGGAAAAAGGAAAGGCAGACTACGAATAGGGGTGGGCAAATCGGTTCTCCGTTCCGGTTCCGAACCTCTTGGAACGATTGTTCGATTCTCAGTTCCGAGAGCAAGGAACCAAAACCGGAACCACAAGGAACTGGATCCAGAACAGGAACCGAGGCTCGATTCCAGTTCGGTTCCGATCGGTTCCGGTTCCCAACTTGAAATGCAAGTTTTTCTCTCGCTCTATTTTTCTTTTCTCACTCGCTCTCTCTTTCGCCATCTCTTGCCGGCAAAATAAATTTCAAAGGTGTCGTTTCATCGAACTTATGCAATCGACGACAAACGACTAGTAGTTACAGTAATCAATCAATGGCATTTCACTGCATAGCAAGAAAGCTACCTAAAGCGCATCCTTGTTGCCTGATCTTGCTATTCGGCCACCATTCCTTCTCTTTCAATCGCTCGCCTTCTTCTTCTTCCTTTCGGCGTCATTATTTCTCTCAGATATTTCATCGATCATCTCTTCTGCCTTCACATTTCTCGACCCTCTGACCATTCTCCTCCCATTATGTCACTGATTCATTTGATTTTGACGGTGGAAGGTTACAAGCTTCTGATCAAGAAATCTCGGCCCTTCTGTTGTTATTGGAAGTAATCAATTAGGTCATTCATTCTCCTTCTGAGGCAGGGGCCATTGACGCTTTGAACGAGTTTGGGATTGAAGCAAACAATAATTTGGTGTATTCAGCGATCTGGGCATTGAGGGAAGAGTGGAAATCGTCGCTTTGGGCTTTCAGATGGTGAGAAAAGTGGGGCTGCGACGATGAGAACACTTGTAATTTGATGATATGGGGGTTGGCTAATCATAGGGAGTTCTATGCTGCTTGGTGTTTGATTAGAAAACTCCATGGTTCATCAAAGGATACTCGAAAAGCGATGCTTCTTATGATTGATAGGTAAGGTTTGGCTCTATCCATCTATCAGCTATTAATTGATCAAGTTGTCCCTGTATTTATAATTGTAAAAACTCTTACTTTTCTTCAGATAGTAATTCAATGCTTGTTAGCTTGAGATTTTCAAGCCAAAAGACGAACATATATCTCATATATCTGTAGTGTAGAAATTGTATTTGACTTAATATCTTGGTCCAAAAGTTGAATTCTCTATTGCAACGTAATTATCATTTCATTCCCCCATGTGTCTATCTCTTTAAACATATTGAGTTGATTGCCTTGATTACTCATGGTTTTTTCAGTTTTCAGGCAAAATTTTTTATTAATCATTTCTTAACCCACAATTTGGTTATTTTAATTGATACTAAAACAAGTATTTTCGAGCTAAAATCCAGTAAAAATATGCAATCGTTTTGAAATTCAATCTCGGATGTGAAACCCTGACTTGCAATAATAATAAGCGAAAGAATCATTTGTAACTCTTAGAAAACCCACAAAATAACTAATCACAATGATTTTCTCAAGTTTTCAACTTGAAGATTATTAACAATGGAGGTATAGATCAAACCCTCATGGCTTCATCACAAACACATTCTTGTTTCCTACGGGAAGGCATAACAAAGTCGTTTCTGGAAAATTGAAGTAGTTCTTTGAAGCCTTCCCATTCAACCATTCTCATCGGCAACTCATCCTTGATTAACATTATGGCTATATATTCTCTTGCAACCATCTGACTATATGTTGTCTTATTGGAGCATTCTCCATCTTTTTTTTTTTTGAAATGGCAACTTGCTTTGATTGTTATCAAGATCTGGCACATGCTTTTTGCATGATTTTAAGTGCTTCCACAAACTAGAGATGTTATTCTTTCTAGTATTCGCTGATAGTATTTGCTGACAATACTTGCATTGTGCTTTAACATTTTCTGCATCATGACTTCCAATCTCAACAAAATGCTCCCAAACATTAGAATTTCTTATGCGTTTTTTGGAAATAGTTTGTGTCATTTCTGCCATTCTGTTTTTATCCTGAAAAATCAAAGAGTCATGAGTGATTTTCTAAACTGCATAAACATCAGAATCAGTTCATCAGTTCATCAATTCTAAATTGAAAAATCAGTTCTAAACTGTTCATCAGAAATCAATTCATCAGTTCATCCACTTCTATCGTCCAAAAAACCAGGTGATCATTCTCTCATCCCACATTAATCCAGGTGATCATTCGAAATGATCATTCTCTCATCCAAACATATAAGTTATAATTATGAACCATAACACAAGTTGATCACAGAGCCCATAACAAATTACAAAACCAATTAGAGAGAGAATTAATTAGAATAAACTGAATCATGAAGTTGTAATGATGATTAAATGAAAATATAAATTTACAAATTTTCAAGTCAAAGTTAAAAGGAGAACTAACACCTTATGATGGACACTGTCATGCTTAAGAAGAACAATACAAGGAAAGGCTAAAGAACAACTGGTTTTATAGAAATATATGAATTTGAAATGATCATTCTCTCATCCAAACATATAAATTATGATTATGTAATTTTGCTCAACAAGAATTCAACATAGAATAAATATTAGAAAAATCAAATTTCCATTGATATAGCCTAGAAAATCAATGACAAGCTTCGACTCAACTATTAGGAAAATCAATGACAATAAATATTAGGAAAATTAAATTTCCTATCAACGACAAGCTTCGACTCAACAAAAGCAAACGAAGGGGAAGAGCAAGAAGTTAAGAACCGAGAAGGGACTAGCATCTAGCGAGGCGACTACAGAACACGAGGCAACTGGTGTCCGAGGCGAGGCCAGGCGACTGTAGAACACGAACGAAGTCAAGAACCGAGGAGAGGCGACTGGCATCCGAGGCATTAGGCGAGAATAGAACAGAGGGCTTTGTGACTTGAGGAAGAACCGAGAAGCCCTCATTCCAAAAGCCCTCGTTTAGTACATAGAAGCAGCGCTCTGTTCCGGTCGGTTCTCTACACCAAGAACCGCAAACCGAACCGAAAATAAAAGTAAGACCTGGAATCAAACCAAATACAATTTTGGGAACCAAGAACCAGAACCGAAGCGGAACCGATCATCGGTTCTGGGTCGGTTCTTGATTCTGGTAAGTTCTTGCCTACCCCTAACTACGAATATAAGGAAAATAAAGTGGAAGAAAGAATAGGGTTCCTAGAATAGAGAAGTTCCCTCTTCCCTGCGGCTAAACCTAAAGAAATGAAAAGGGAATTTCTTCTACCCATAGTTCTTCAGCCGAGAGGGAGATGCGCGACGACAAAGCACAGGTCGCGAACTAGAGCGGAACGCGGCAAGCTCCAAGAGAAATGTGGCGAGAGCCGAGCGGTCAACGGACGGACGCTCGGGCTGACTACTGTCGATCGCGGGAGAACGAAACTACAACTGTGAAGGTTTCGGGAGCATTCCAGCCAAACAGCTGGATATTTCTTCTAATGAGGTAAGGAAAACCGTTACCCTACTTCGCTGTGATTTCAATGGCTTATCCCTCAGTTAGAAATGTAATCTTTGATATTAATCAGATTTTTGAAATTCATGAGTAATGATGGATTTTTGCTTAGACGATTGCGGTGTTTAAATTCATGTCTTCGTTTGTTTGCGGTCCACAGATGAGATTGTGGTGAGGTTTTATGGTTCTGTTTTGGTTCTGCTGTAAGTCATTGAGAGGAATATTACTCTTTTGAAAATGATTTCGTTCTAATGGTTGATTTGCTGCGTCCATTTTGCTGAGTATATACCTATTGCTGCTGTTTTGATAAAACATCCGAGTAGTGTGTCCTGTTTTGTGTTGTCGATTTGCTGGAAGTATGAGCTATTGTGTGGTGTTATTTTCATATGCACGGATGTATTGTTGATAACATGAGAATAATGATATGATATATGAGTTGCTTGGTTCTGATTGATATGGTCATCTAAGAACTCTCAGATTTACAGAATGTAGATGCCTTGTTGGTTGGAAGTTTTGGAACATTTTGAGGACTTGTTAAATTAGTCGGTTTAGTTCTATTTTGATAGACACTATTGGGAGTTGGTTCTATTTTGGACTTCTATTTTTGGATGATGGAATTGTAAAGTAATGTTGATGCTTTGTATGGAAAGTGATGTAGAAATTGCTTAGCTCATGTTTGTCGAATGTTACTGGAATTGTTAAATTCTATTAAAGTGTTGTTTGTGAGATATTATTTGGAATTGTTACTGGACTCTTAGGTGAAGTTGACAAATGGTTAATTTTTATGAATTAAGGATGTGACGATACCTATGAGGTTATTCACAGATCAATTGGGCATGTTGCGTTATAGTCTATAGTAACATAGAGATGGACTTTAAACTTAATCCCGACCTTGCACCCCCTCACATTTCCTCAAGACGTATTTATAAGATTTTTTCATGTTTGCCATGTTGTAGGCTCGGACGAGTTTGAGGACTTCGAGCAAGTACCTACGGTTGCTGCTCCTTCGTATACGAGGAAAGACCACCAACGAGGTAGAGGTTTTATACTTAGTTACTTGCATCGCATAGCAAAGTTTAAAAAAAAAATTGTATTTTGTGAAATACCATATATGAAAAACCTGATGGGGACTGTTTGACAACACGTCAGCTTTTTGTACTATATATGTACAAAAGTTTTACATGTTTACTTTTGTACATCGGATTTCATGTTTTTATATGATGATAATAACATGTTTCGGGAGTGCTGAATCCTCCTGATACTTTGGATGGTTTTAGTATCAAAGAATCAAGAGGCTATCCCCGGTACATCTCCTGCTGCGTGAAGATGTTTTTTTTTAGCGTTGTGTAAAATATGAGATTAGGAAGGAGATGAGGCTTCATTGGGTTGCAAATCCCTAAACCTGATCAGGTTGTATATATATTACGGGCATGTCTTCGCTAAGTGTGCTCGCAGACAACCTGGGTGACGGGCCGGGTCTACAAACCACCGTCATTTTTCTTCCTCCAAGCTTATGAGGTGTGGCCCGTATCGAGGGCCACCTTTCTTTGTATTTGTTCGGAAGGGTCCTTGAGTGACCCTCCTTATTTACGGATCACAATTTCGGTGTAAAACACGATGAGAGTATTTTAACCATAGTTATCTGTGTATACAACCATGTTTTCTTAGATCTCGTCGGAGGCCTTTGGGCCAGATTTTCTTGAGATAAAAAGGATTTTTTAGATATTTTGCAAAACATGCATATTACCCGAAACCCATGGTTTTCAAGAAAAGAGTAAAACAAGTTTTACACATACATAGTATTTCGAATAAATGTTCTACTGAGCTAGTCACTTATCCCACTACTTCCACCACTCCAAGTAAAGAGAAGATTAATTAAGCTTGAGCGGGAATTAGACTGGAGATCTTGTTTCATTTGTTCTTCTTCGTTAATTAGTTAAACTCTTATTTATCGGTAAGCGTAACAATGGACAATTATAACTTTTAATTTGGATGACTGTAAAAACACTTAACTTAGTTGTTGGATTTTCAGAATTGTATGCACGGTATTTAGTTGGACTTTTAAGTTTATTATTTCCGCATTATTAATTATTCTCGCAATCACTAAATAGACTATGACTCATCACAAGGTGTGGGTGGGTATTTATATAAGTCTTCCGCAATAAATTTTAACTAGCCTTGGGCTGGGCAACCAGGTCCTCTACGAGGATCGGGTCTTTTGGCCCGACGTTTCTATCTGGCTCGTCTTCGGGTTGTGACACACACCCATGCAACCGCCACAAACGACCGCCACATTTTCTTCTTCAGAATTATATATATATACATATTTCCTCTAAATTATTTCTTTAATGTGATATTTATATTCATATGTATATCTCATATATATATATATTACCCTTAATAAACAATAATTTACTTTTCCAAATTATCCAAACCTCAACATATATCATATGTTTCACCATTTCTCATTCACATTATTATTCACTAAATTCAGTAGGCCCTAAAATATTTTAAATCATGTACCTTCGATCTTATTATTCTTAAGCTCTCAATCCTTACAATATCCTAATATATCTTCTCTTACTAATTTCAATGACTATCAATCTATTTAATATCGTTCAATCTAACTCTATATATCATCAACCAATTCTCCAATTAACTTCAATCCTTCCCATAAGCTAATTATGAAAATAATGGGGTAGCATAATTTACTTTTTTCAAATACGTTTCTCTTGATCAATATCTTTACTTGTCTAACTCAGCTCCTATCATCTCCAAAATTATCACTTGGGTTGTATGCTTAGCATAACAAAATTTCGGGATATTACATTATGTCATGGGATTATGTCGTTAGACAGATTTTCATGGTATTTAAGCTATGATCTATTAAATCATAAGCCTAGATATTTGATATATGCGTCATGTTGAGGAGCTCCTTCATATAGAAGGACATTGGTGAAAGACATTAATTGTAAATGTCTAAATGGTTTGAGATTGAAGCATTCCTTCAAATAGAGAGATCATTGAGATAGATATTACTTAGAATGTCTAGATAGTTTGAGTTGAATATTGATAGACATTAATTAGAAATGTCTAGAGATGATTCGTTGGTAGACATTTATTATAAATGTCTAGATAACTTGATATTAGACACATATTAGAGGTGTCTAGTACTGGTATTAAATAAACCATAGAGGACAATGAGAGATGGTTTGCAAATGAGACATTAATTGGAAATGTCTAAGTGGTGATGGTGGTAGATAAATCAAAATAGAATGTGATCTTTTATACGAGAAAGTTGAACATTGAAAAGTAGAAAGATTTATAGAATAACTATTCTATAGAATTTAATGGTGCTTATTTGGAATAGCATGTGAGGTTTGCGATTGAGATATTTGGTATACATAAATATGTATAAGAATAAGTTGTGTATGAAGAGTAATTGCACATAAGCATGGAAAATGTAGACTATGGTTATCTAAATCATAGGCCTAAGTGTTTTTACTTATGCACTAAATACTTCTTATATAAAGAAGTGCATTACATAGTTGAGATATTAATTATAAATATTTAAATATCTGAATAAAACATAGATCTAGGATGTGTGATCATGAGAATTGATCAAAAGTTATATGTTGGAAGTTAAGGATGTGAGGACTAATCATGTTAGGTCTAGTACATGGTTAGTTGTGATATTGATATAGTTTATTGGATTATTAGGTTATAATTCTTACTAAGCTCATAAAGCTCACAGTTCTATTTTATGATGTTTTTCAGGAACAAGTGGTAACAGCTCAAGGTAAAAAAGGGTAAAGATCTATTGCATTTCAGAGTTTGCACAGCATAGGTCCATAATATGAGTTCGAGTTTTTATTTTAATATATTTAGTTTTAGTTTGACCCATATTTGTAAAATAAATTTAGATATAGTTTTGAAAAATAAATAATAATGTTCAACTTTCTTATTTGGGTGGATTTTTATAATTATGTGGTCCAATTGCGTGAGCGCATTTTTAGTGTGTGATAATGTGAGTTTCCACTGTGAGTTGTGAGTTGTGCGATTGTTCTCCGGGAGGAGAATCAGGCTCACGTTGTGGTTCCTGAGGAAATCAGGGGCCAGGTCATGACACGTGTCCCCTTCAAACCTTTAACTACCAGCCCTATGGATGCCCTCCTCTCATTCTATCCATCCATCACCCAACGTCGGACATCCCCCATCATTAAAGAAAGTCCAATCTCACTCAACCAAAGAACAATGAACTAACGAAATAAATATTTATTTTACTTTTCAATTATTTTTGTTAAATTTATATTAGTAAAAATTAAATTTATATTTGTATATAAATAAATTATATTATTTTATATAATGACTAGAACCGAAACCGAATTGAAACTTTCGATTCAGTTTTTCTCCTTTAACTCAAGTTTCGATTTCATTTCTTACAAACTGGATAAATTCAGTTCGATTCCACTTTGACCCTAAAAGTGAACTGAACCAACTTTTATGCATCTCTAGGTACCAACACAAAATCCTCAAAATCGTCTGAGTCTCTAACACAAAAATATGAATTTCCATTAACAAAATAATCAGGAAAGGAAGAAGGGTCCTAAACCAGGATTAGGAACCAAAACAGGAAGAGTAGGTGAAAAATTGTGTGGAATTGCACCTGCGGACACGAAACAATGCATCTGCAGAAGCCTATGAGTGCCTTTTGTGACACAAGCGTTTCCGTGGAAGCCTGAGATTCTGCGGAAACCAATGCTTCTGTGGACATGGGCAGGGCACATGCGTTCCATGGAAGTTTCACTTTCTGTGGACGCGAACATTTCCACGGAAGCCTAAACTTCCACAAACAAGTGCGGGGCACATGCACTCTACAGACATGTGTGAGGCATGTGCACTTTGCAGAAGCCTACATTTTCGTGAACACGAGCGTTTCCGCGACATTGTGCCTTATGTGGACACAAACTTGTGTGTCCATGGCAAATTCCCAGCACAAGACACCGCAAGGAAAAAAAATCCTCTTTTGCTGGATTTTGCCTCCATTGGACCTTGACCTTTTCACAGAGACTTTTGGATTCGAGCTTCCAAGCACGAATCTGAATCCAACATCCAATCTAGACTTTCAACTCAGAAATACCTTTAAAAACAAACTTACCTTCGAAATCCCTTCACGGATATTTGCACACTAAGGCCTTGCGAATGGTTCTTAGTTCTCACCGTTATTGGAATCCTCGTTTCACTCATGATCACTCTTTCACTATAGCTAGTAGCCGAAACTAATGAGGACAAACTAAGTACTTGGGCTTATTTTCATTTAATATTTAAATTGAAATATGTCTAATAACATGTAAAACACATATCATGCATATACTAAAGAACCTAAATTTGTACCCGTTCTACCAATTAAACGAAAAATCACACGTGTCTGCTACTCGACAAATGAATCAATTCCGAACACCTTGATCGAAAATAACGGAAAAATTTTACTTGTAAAATTTTATATATTTGAAAATTTGCAATCCTTACATATAGGACTTGGGAGTCCTTCAACGCATCTCATAATCAATAAGTGATAACATTCCTCATAGCTTCGCCAGTTTTACGTATCCTTGGCTTAATAACTACATTTAGTAGAATACAAGTTAATTACAATTGTAAAAGAGAATGTAATTGAAAATGATTACTCATTCGTACTAACAGCTTTCTATAATGCTAGCAAGGAAATGAAAAGAAGCAAGCATTGAAAATACCTTCCACTCCTTCCTTTTTATTCTTTCCTTCTTTTATGGAATTCGGTAATTTGCTTAAAGAAATAAGCTTAAAACTGGCAGCCATGGAGGGTCGAATGGAGCATCACATGTGAAATATGACACAATTAAGTACTTCAGACAATAGAGGGAAACAAACGCAATTCCCAAGCCAAGGATCAAGCTACATGTACCAAAGTTTAATGGAGAAGATCCCTATGAAAATGAATTTTTGTTTGTAGGTATTACTCATCGAAGGCTTGCTTCTTTACATTTCCCGTTCCGTGTGGTTAGGTGTATGGATTGGTTCCGAACAGGAGGGTGCTGATTCCTGGCGATCTGGTTTGAGTTCTTGATTTAAGAACTCTGGTGATGTTCTTCAACCTATTATCCTCTTATCTTTGTTATTCTTTGTTTCTTGGTTGTTTTCTTGTTCAAGCTAGTTGATCACAATAGATTATTAACAATCTATGTTTACTGTAATTTTTCTCTCATAATATAAACATTGTGGCCTTGAACAGTGGATGTAGGTTGAATTCTTGCAAAACACCTTTGAAAAGCACAAATGTTGGTGTTTCAGAGTTTGCATACATGAAGAAAATCACAGCAAAGGCCAATTGAGATAAGGATGATAATGGGATAAATGGCCTTTTTCAAATAGTTGATCTTCTTCTGGTTTTTAATGTATCAGAAGAGCGGCAGCCATTGGAGAAGCTCTTAACCTTAGCCTTGTACTGCACCAACCAAACCGCTGAGAACATACTTAATCAGGTTCTGTCTACCCTTAAGAAACTTATTTTTTTATGTTAAATAAATCATTTCATCATCATTTCCATAACTGTCTTGAGTTTTTGAATTCATAAAATTGATTTTCTCTGTTATGATTCTGATGAGCTTAATCGGGGAATTTGATTTTTTTTACGAAAACAAATCCACATGTTTTGCCATAACAAATTCACATTAAGAACTCAACCACACCAAATTTACAGTAACAACAGATTTTCAACAAGAGAAAAACAGAGGAAAAAGACTCCATTTTCAGAGCTTATTTCCCAGGGACGAAGTTGGTGGCATACGCCCAAGCGTTGTTGTTAACAGGGTCGGCGAGGTGGTCAGCGAGGTTCTCCAACGGACCTTTTCCTGTGACAATCGCTTGCACGAAGAACCCGAACATAGAGAACATAGCCAGCCTTCCGTTTTTGAGCTCCTTCACTTTCAGCTCTGCGAATGCTTCTGGGTCGTCGGCGAGACCCAGTGGGTCGAAGCTTCCACCCGGGTAGATCGGGTCGGTCACCTCTCCTAGTGGTCCACCGGCAATACGGTAACCTTCAACTGCGCCCATCAAGATGACCTGAGCTGCCCATATTGCGAGGATGCTCTGAGCGTGAACCAAGCTTGGGTTGCCCAAGTAGTCAAGCCCTCCCTCGCTGAAGATCTGGGATCCGGCTTTGAACCAGACAGCTTCGCCGAACTTGACTCCGTTTCGGGAGAGGAGTTCTGGGAAGACGCATCCGAGAGCGCCGAGCATGGCCCATCTGGAGTGGATTACTTCGAGTTCTCTGTTCTTGGCGAAGGTCTCCGGGTCGGCGGAGAGTCCAGCAGTGTCCCACCCATAGTCACCGGGGAACTCACCGGTGAGGTAGGACGGAGGGGAGCCAGAGAATGGACCCAGATATTTGACTCTGTCCGGACAGTACCATGGGCTGCCGGAAGAAGGCTTTCCGACAGTTTTTCTCATGCTGACTCTTCCAGTTCGTACGACCTCGGAAGCGGATGGGGAAAGCTTCACAGCCTTTCCAGCGAGTGAAGGAGAAGCGAGAGCCATCGTGGAAGCAGCCATATTTCTCACAGCTCACAGATCAAACTCGCCGGAAATCCGAAACCTGGAAGAAGAAATTGATGGGTTACAATGAGGAAGCAAAAGGATGGTCTTAAGGAGGAAAGGTTCCTCATCCATGGAGATCGTAATCTGCATTTCTATTGGTTATGGCAACGTCGAAATTCTACTGTCTCGCTTCTCTACGTGTAGGCCTGGGCAAGACAGTCTCTCTCATTCTCAATCCCGATTCTCGACTTCTCCTCTCTCTCATTCCGACTCCCTCCTCCCCAGTCCCCTGGCCGACGCCGTCAGCCTCGATGAACGACGAGACGACATCTGAGCTCCGAAGTATCGAGCTCCAGTTCGAGTGTTCGACAGCCTAGTCCCGCACTCCCGCTGAAGAGATGAAGCCAATCCTGATTCTAGTCTCCCCTCTCCGGTGCCGACCCCAGGCTTCCAGCTTCTGTTGTCGCCAGCTTCAGTTCAGACCCACTTCACCTTCGGAGTTCGGCTTCCGTCGCCACCCACAGCCACTGCCAGCTCGGTGCCTCGGTCACTGCCACTGGTTAGCTCCACTTCTACTCTGTTCTGTTTTGCTAATTGCTAAATGCTAGTGATTTAATTTATGTGATTGTTGCTGAATCAATTGATGAACATGAATCAAAATTATCAAACCATAAATATGTGTCTGTTTTTTGTTTTTGAACTTCGAAGTGGTCCTCCTGTTGAATGTTGATTTATGAATTTGTTTTTGTTTTTGTTAGTGATGTTATTATGAATCTATTTTGCACCCAATGTTTTGGTTAGGATTTTGAATCTGTATTTTGAAGTTGTGTTGGTTAATGAATCTGTTTTGGTGTTCATTTCTCATTTGTAGTGTAGTTTCTGCTTTGGTGGTGTTCATTTGTCAAGTATCACTTGCTCTCTCTCATGTTATTGTGTATGTCCAATCTTGATTCGTTTTGTATTTTGTTGATTATTTTGTAAGAAAAAGATTCAGATGACATTATCTTCAAGGCTATGGGAGAATTATCTTCATTTTTTTTTAAGGTTTAAGTTGTTGGCTTAGTACTTTTTAGTGTTTTAATCAGTTATGAACTTATGATATTGAAAATTTATGCACATTGAATATCGTTTCATATGTAAGAGAGATCCAGACGAGGGTTTTTTATAAAATTTCTGCACATTGAATATAAGGAATTTTTTATAAAATTTTTATTATATTTTCAAAATTTAAAAAAAAAGCAGTAAAAAGGTTCGGTACAGAACCGGTACCGACAAATCGGTTTGGTACCGAACCCTAATGGGACCGGTACCGGTCCATATGCACCTAATACAGGTACCAACGGTCCGGTCCGATCCATTGTGGAACCAATACCGGACTGGACCGTGAACACCCCTAACTAGAATAATATTTTGGAATTAAATATTATAAAAAATATAACGGCTTCTATCATTTTCCAATAAGAAAGAGCCACGTGTAATGGCTATCTCCATAACACACTATCCAGGACCAATTCTAGTCTGCAGATGGGGAAGAGATTGAAACATGGCCATTCATTTCAAGGCAGACATCATGTGATGATAGATAGATAATGTACATTCCATAACTGATTATTATTTTCAAAATAATTTATTGATTATATATAACAATAAATTAGAATAATGATAATTCAGAGTTCAAAAGAATCTCATGAACACATCCAACCAAAATCTCCTTCTGCCTTGACATGGCGCATATAAGGTAGTAAGTAACGTCGATTATTGCAGAAAATTAAACCTTTCATTGGGTTAGCTGAGATTGGTTTTGAGTAGAGACTCTTGTTCCCAAGGGCTTGAGAGACGGGGTACACTGTTTTCAAATGCCTTCAAACTCTCCCAGTGGGGATATGGCTCCAAATGAAACAACCAATATGATTCTCTTTGCCATTTGGTTGGGCTAGAGTGAGCCAGCTATGCTTAGACACAACAATGTCAAAATCTTCAACCGCCAATCGTATCAAAGATAAAGATATCCCGAAGATAAGATGCCCTTCCCTCTCCCCCCACCATTTATACCCACCCCACTCTGCTGCGTTCTCACAGCGCAAGTTCTCCCACACATACCCATTTCAGTTAGTCGAGGTGAAAGGTGACTACCCTGCAATGGCTGCTTCTACAATGGCTCTTTCTTCTCCTTCACTCGCCGGAAAGGCTGTGAAGCTTTCCCCATCCGCTTCCGAGCTTCTCGGAAATGGAAGAGTGAGCATGAGAAAAACTGGCGGAAAGCCTTCCTCCGGCAGCCCATGGTACGGTCCTGACAGAGTCAAGTATCTGGGTCCATTCTCCGGCTCTCCTCCCTCCTACCTCACCGGTGAATTCCCCGGAGACTATGGGTGGGACACCGCCGGACTTTCCGCTGACCCTGAGACCTTCGCCAAGAACCGAGAACTCGAAGTAATCCACTCCAGATGGGCCATGCTCGGCGCTCTCGGATGCGTCTTCCCGGAGCTCCTCTCCCGGAACGGAGTCAAGTTCGGCGAAGCAGTCTGGTTCAAAGCCGGATCCCAGATCTTCAGCGAGGGAGGGCTTGACTACTTGGGCAACCCAAGCTTGGTGCACGCTCAGAGCATCCTCGCAATATGGGCCTCTCAGGTCATCTTGATGGGCGCAGTCGAAGGTTACCGTATTGCCGGTGGACCACTAGGAGAGGTGACCGACCCGATCTACCCGGGTGGAAGCTTCGACCCACTGGGTCTCGCCGACGACCCAGAAGCTTTCGCAGAGCTGAAAGTGAAGGAGCTCAAAAACGGAAGGCTGGCTATGTTCTCTATGTTCGGGTTCTTCGTGCAAGCGATTGTCACCGGAAAAGGTCCGTTGGAGAACCTCGCCGACCACCTCGCCGACCCTGTTAACAACAACGCTTGGGCGTATGCCACCAACTTCGTCCCCGGGAAATAAGCTCTGAAAATGGAGTCTTTTTCCTCTGTTTTTCACTTGTTAAAAAAAGTGTTGGTACTGTAAATTGAGTGTGATTGAGTTCCGACCGTGAATTTCGTTTCCAAAATGTTTTAGTTGTAAATTTGAATTTTCTTTAATCAATTTCGGAAACTAAACATCCAATCTAATTCTGCATAAAACCCTAATTTTCAAGAAATAATCAAGAAAACGTAAATCGCTGCGTAAGCCTAACACTATAAATTATGAAAGTTGCTCTCTTAAACCTTATATTATGGAAACGCAATTGCTATCAAGCCATCATTAACATTTTAATCTCATCAGTCGTATTAAATAAAAAAAAAATTAACAAAACAAAATGTGAGATTTAAGGTAAGCAATACACCCAATCTTGAAAAAATTTCACTGACAACTAGAATATTAAATTATAGAAAAAGAAAGTTTGCAGTCATGGTGTAAAATCTATGATTTTCATAATTTTAAAATCTCACGTATAAAATTTTGTTCGTGTTAAAGGTTGACATATTTTATCGCTTAGTGGCCACACATGTGATTTTCGATCAAATAGTCAAATTCGGTTTCTAATGAACAGTAATTTAATTGTATAAATGTTTCTGGTAAATTATTTTGATTAAGAAATTATTTTCGGTTAGCATTTTGAAACAATTTGAGTTTTGAATCAGAATTTGAATTTAATTTAATTAATATATAAAATATATTTTAATATATACATATATAATACCCTGAATTTTCATAGTGGTAAGCATAAGACTTAATTGATAATTTTGATGTTAATAGGAGTTGAACTAGATGATTAAGATATTGGTTAGAGAAAATGTAATTGGAAAATAGCAAATTACAGTACCCGAGTTGTTGAAAATAATAAGGTTCTTAATATTTAAGGGTATATTAGGCTTAGTAAAGAATAATGTGAAGGAGGAATCATGGATTATATACCTTAAGTATAGGAGGATAAGTTGATGTTTGGATAATTTGAAAAAGTGGTTTATATTTTATTAAAGATATAAAATATATATATATTTGGAGAAGAAATATTAGGGCGGTTGATTTTGAGGAATGAGGAGGTCGATCATTGGAGGCATGAGATATTGCATACTTGTAACCAAAGTGGTACCGGTCTATTGTCCAAAGGGAATCGATCGACTAGTAATTCGTTGAATAGTAAAAATTACTGATTAGGGGTCGATCGTCCACTAAGGGGACGATCAACCTAAGTCGAAGAAATTTGTTATTCTGGAATATTGGCGGTTGATCACCTGAAGGAGGTTGATCGACCAGCGAAATGGAAAGTTGTTTGGAAATACATAACTGTCACCTAGAAGCTTAGTGATCGGCCATTGACGCTTCATGGGTGCTCGAAGGGTTGCATCCCTTGGCTTTCCACCTTCATTTGGACGCTGAAGGGATGATGGTCGTGTGCTATAAATAGAGACAGAAGGAAATGTTGCAATTTTTTAGGAGAAAGTTTAGAGAGAAAGGCCGAGAGGGTTCTGGAGTTTGTGAGGGAACGTGAGGAATAGAAATAGAGATAGGGGATGGCTGTGGAGTTTTGAGAGAAAAATTCTGGTGATTTTTTGGGTGAAGCTTGGGTGAAGGTTAAAGAGAGAAGGTTGAGAGAGAGAAGCGACCGTGAAAGAAAATTGTAATGGAGAATCTGTGAGTCGTGAAGTATTCTGTTATTTGAAAGAGGAGGGAGAAAAGAAGAGCAATGAGGAAGGGGAGTCTTTTAGAATTAAGCTTCTGTCTCTCGGATTCTTCCAGTAGCCTGATATGTTGAAAGTTGGGAGAAGAAAATAAGAAAGAGTTCTCTGGTGTTTGCTGTGAGTGGTTCCTGCGCTCTGGAAAAAGGGTGATTGTAACATCCCGTAACTTTTTACTGTATAAAAATTTTCGTTCCTTTAAAACACTCATGAAGGAAAACTAGAGCAACAAACAACAGAAGTCTTAACTATATAAAATATTACAAACCAGTAGTTTAAAAGTCATTTAAATAAACATTGCTAAAACGTTAACTTAAAACAGTTTATGACCAATAAACACTTGAAAGTATTTTGAAACTCTTAAAACATTTAAATACATTTATTTCATTTCCGTGATCCAAAATCCCCAAGGTCAATGTTGCCAATAGCATAAACGTCCAACCCAGCAATACTCCATCAGTTACATCCTTTATCAGCTTTATCCAATCGTTGGCTCTTTACCTACATCATATGATCTAACTATGAGCCTAAAGCTCAGTAAGCAGTATAAACGTAAAACATGAAATACACATACAACTTTTGTAACATCGTATACAGTTTTCTATTTTGCTTATCTGTTACTATTCCTGTATTTTACTGTTATTTATTCTGTTTCTGCGCTTGACATATCCAACCGGACCACAAAACAACTATTTACATATATTCCATTTAATTTTGTTACTGTTCCATTTTCATTTAGTTCTAGTTACCCATCCAAGTGTTAGAGATGTCAATTTGACAAGGTAGAGAGGTTTTTGCACAAGGCGACCATCCCGTGGCACACACCTAGGCAACCAACTCGAGAATTCACATCCCTAACCTCTTATTTACGTTTATTCACTTTAGTATTGTAATACCTCGATAATATTTTTTCCGTATATGCGATGTAATTAATTTTTGGTAACAATTAAAAATATTACATTGCATGACGATACGTGTTAATTTATGACGTGTATATATGGGGTAAATATTGTGGAATAATGGAAGTATGAAAACTGATGAAAAAATGCATAAAATGGAGATTTCAAACGTAGTGGATAAAAGGTGTAATCGAGATTTCGGGCACATGCGAACTAGGGGTTCCGTCCGAAAATGCATGGCATGTCGTCCCCGAGTTTTGGGACGATGCAGGATGAGGCTCCACATCCAAAGTCGTCCATCGCCTATAAATGTGAGATTTCGGACGAACTCGGACAATGGTGTAACAACTCGATTTTTCATAAATCCTTTAAAATATGAGAAATTTAAAGTTTTCAAAAGACTCCTTTATAATACGAAATCAGAGGCGATGCTAAACTGGACCGCTACTAACCTTTCGTTAAACTTGTTATGAAAATCAAATTAATGAAATGCGGAAGCATTATAAAGTCTTTATTTGGAAACATAGCGGATTTATCAAAACTTTGCGGAAGCATAAATAAATCATTTAACGAAGAAGTACTAAATAAATAAATACTGCGTTCGAAAAAGTAAAACTAAACAATTAACTATAATTCGTTTTTAACCTTTTCTCTTTTATTCTCTACTGCCTGGCCAGCCTCAAGTCTTGCGCGTGCAAACCCTTCATCCCTGCGTTATTATCTGTTCGTTGTTTGTACCTACACCACAAATAATACGTGTGCGTAATGGGTCAGTAAGGAAAAGAGTTTAATGCATTCATGACATGCCTTTCTTTAGTCTTTTTTGGAATGGGGGCCACCCAAACCAATCTTTTCATTACGTCATTGATTCGTTTCATTACTTTCCTTTACTTCATTCGTTCGTTACTCGTACATCGAGCGAGAAATTGGAGGACCTATATGGAATGGTATAGTTGATCGAGCTTAACCTTTTACTTGCAATCTAGAACTCTTGTACCCGACAAGGGAGGGGCTCTGGCTAGACTGTAGACTAGACCCGACTACCCATCTGCCCCCAACTCCCCATTTACTTCATTTTCTTAACCTTTTACCTTACATAATGCATGTGTGAGTACTACCACTAAGGTGACACTCCCTATTAATTTCTATTAGCATGATGAATGACCATACATTTTCATCCGAACATGATGCATGATGCATATAACGTAACATTAATAATAATTGAATCGCATATAAAAAGTAATTGAAAGCAAACTATAATCGAAAATGCATATAAAGAAAGTAAAGCATATAATAGAAGCAAATAACCGCACACAACAGAAAACAAGTATAATATCGAATTCGAGCAGCGAATGCATACATGGTTTCGGGTATAGAGACGAAGGAATGGTACGGTAAACATGCAAATAATTTATTTAAACTAACATGCTTAGGCAATTAGAAATAGAGACATGCATAGTCAACAAATAACGGAAACATGCCTGTAAATTGGTAACTCTTATTCTAGTTGATTACGCATGCTTTTATTTTAATTAATTAAACATACTATAATTAATAGTTTAGTTGATTATCCTAATTAATTACATGCTCAAGATGATTACATGTTTTTATCCTAGTCAACTAATCATGCTTTGGTTTAGTAGAAAGTAACATGCGAAGGACAAGTAATTTATAACAAGATTATAGGCAGCACCAAGAAGACAATAACAAAAGTAATGAAAAAACAATTGTTCATATAGTCAATGAAACCTTTAATTCATTTATGTTTCATTCATTCTTCTTTCATCATTTCCATTCTTTTCTAACAAGGTAAAACATCTCTATTATTTTTAAATAAGGTAAAACATGGTAAAGGAAATTGCAGCGAGAGACAATATAACCATATTAAAGGAAATTGAGGAAAAGAGAAATGTACAGAATACTAACAAGAAAAAACAACATATTATTGTTATTACCCTAGTTCATTGCATGCTCCAAAAAGAATCTCAGTTATTATCCTAAGCAATTAAATATACTTTTGTTCTAATTAGTTAATTAACATGCTCAAGGGTTAGTTATTAATTAAACAACTAGTTAATTAACATACTTCAATTAGTTAATTGATTAACATGCTCAAGGATTAGTTATTAATTAAACAACTAGTTAGCGTGTTCGAATCTCGTTAATTACTCTAGACAATTTAACATGCTGTCAATTGATTTAAACATACTAATTAAACATGCTAGTTAGCTAATTGAATATGCTAGTTAGTTAGTTTAAACATGCTAGTTGATCAATCAAACATGCTAGTAATTACTTATTAGTCAATTTACATGCTCAAGGGATAACAACACTTTCCTAAGCATGTTCTAATTAATTATAACCAATTAGTCAATTTGACAGTTAGCTAGTTCACGTGTTTAGACTAATCAAATTGTTTACATGCTTGGACTACTATATGGGTTAACATGCTCAATCGATTATTGTTTAACTAAAGTGCTTAGCATACTCAATGGATTAATATTTATTTATTAACATTTAACTAAATTGGTTGGCAAGTAAGCATACTAGATTAAGGAAGTAAAACAAACAAATGATGGCAGAACCACAAAGGAAATATAGCACAATTAAATAACAGCGAGTAAACATTATCAAACATGGTCATCCTCATCATAATTCTCCATTCATTTATACTTTTCAAGTCATAACCATCATATATCAATTGTCTATCGAAGTAAAGCATTTGAGTCACTGAACTACCAATAAAACTAAGCTAACAACACAGAGACTTACAGAGTTAACAACGACAAAAGGAAACATTACAGGGTATTAAACACAGAGCTAACAACCTAAAGCCGTAATTCACAGAACCAACATTAGTCTACAGAGTAATAGCATTCTACACTGTCAACGACCTACAGAGCATCAACAATGGAATTAACGACAGAAAATCATCCAATAACAGAGATCATCCAAGGAATTATCACCTAAAATCAACTAACAGCAAGCATTCCAAGTAACTAATGTAAAACATACTCGTGGTGTAGGGCATCCAAATGGCCAAGACACACCTAAATGCCTTACCTAAGTGACAAACTAAGTAGGGACAGCACTCCGACCCACAGCTCACGGTTCCTCAGCACATAGCAGCTCTAGCTCCTAACTTCCAGCTCACACGGTCGTAACAACTCTAGCAAGGATAGAAGCTCTAGCAGCTTCAGCTCCTCACTTCATCTATGCTAACAGCTCACCTTCAACCTCACTCACCTAGCCCACAATAATCCACTCAACTCACCCTTCTCTCGTAGCTCTCCCTTTCGCTAGAAGGAAAAACGGACTAAATGAGAAAGGGGGAAGTGGTTTACATACCTGGAGGGACAACCATAGGCATAGGGACAGGGAGAGGCAGAAGGAAGCTCCTGCTGGTTGGCTCTAAGGGGCGGCTCGCGTGCTCTGGACCGAGATTCGTTGTCGGGGAGTCACGTTTCTATTGGTTAAGGGTCGTTCTCCTTCTGATTTTAAATCTCTGTTGTCGAAGTTCTGTGATGATTTGGACGAGTGCGGACGCATAGGTCTCGTCTGCAAGGTTAAAACCCCAAGGCTAAATGATTTGCTTCAGACGAGAACTGACGTCCTCGTCCTGTCCGTACCATCTGCAAATATCATTCGGATGCCAAATTGCGTCCGCACTTGGTGTCCTCGCATCATCTCAGAGTGTCCTGAAATTGAATAGAGTCAAATCGGATGATGTGTCCCCATGTCTGCAGTCATCCGAACTCGTCCGAAACTATCTAGAATTAGAACAGATTCGATGCAGATGCAGCTTCCCTCGTTCGCACTGTCCAGACCACGTCCGCGACTTCACCGGATAGTGAAGTCAGGATGAGATATTGCGTCCTGAGTCATCCCAAAGCTTGGGGCGCTGCATGAAATGCATGTACGGACAACACAACTCATCCGCAGTTGTAACACCCCGACTTTTTATGAGAATTTAATAAATATATAATTACAACGTAAATTGGGAATAGTCGGATTTATTGACTAATATTGGGGTGTTACCAAAGTCGTAACCGTTAGGTTTAATTTAAAAGGAATCATTTGCAGTTAATTAATAAAAATCAATTTAGAAAATAGAATTAAGAAATTTAAATTAGAACTCTAATGATTTTTAAACAATGTTTAGTATAAGTCAAGAGTTAAAAATTGGGTTGGTTAATATTCAATACGAATATTTAACATTTAAAAATCTTTTAATATTATTTAATTAGGGTTAAAAAGGGAAATAGAAATTTGATTAGTAGTTTTAATTTGGTGCTGAAGAAAACGTGAAGAGAGGATCTGAGAGAGGTTAGCGTCGAGCATTTTGGGATTTCAAAATTTAAATGAGAGCGAGAGATTGAGGGATAAAGAAAGAAAAACAAAATTTTACTTGGCCCTTGGCCATTTTCGGTACGCAGAACATAAGAGAGAGAGAGAGAGAGATAGAGAGAGAGAAAATCGCGAAGGGAGAGAAGAGGGACGCCATTTTCGGATCTGCAGAATGAGAAATGGAGAGGGAGCTTGAGGGAGAAGGGCCGAGAGACAGAGGGCGAGCGAGGGTCGGATGGCGAAGGTGAGGATGGCTCCTTAGCGACAAACGGCGAGCGAGAAACGACATTGAAGTATCGGGCTTCGCTGTTGGGTACAGTGCGAAGCACAGGTCGCTGGATTTGGTGTCAACCATCGTCATTCTGTCGATGTTGGTTGACGACGGCATGAGATGGCTCGGCGACTAGCGAAGGACGATAATGCTAGATGAAGACCGATCGACGATGACGGCTGCGACGAAGTGGGTTGCACTAGTAGGTCTCGCAGGTGGCGTTGAACTTCACGACAGAAGCTCGGGTTGTCGGTTTGGGATGGGCTGCCAGATTTGGTGTTAACCATTGACGATTTGTCAATTTTCGGTCATGCTCGGCGACGATGAATGGAGCGGCAGTGGTTGGCAGCGGTTCTGACGTTGGGTCGGTTTGCAGAAGCTTATGTCGACTGTTCTCGGTGATTCAGGTAACGAAGTTTCCACCTCTAACTTTATTAGTCTACTGCTAAGCTGAGTTTTGTGTTTTGGATGGGATTTTGGAGGACGAACCTATGAACTATGCTCTATAGTTGGATTTTGGTGTGGTATGCTGGGTTATGATTCAACTGTTGAATTTGATGATATCATTGCTGTAATGGGTTGATGTGCCGTGATACACACTCTGTTGTTAAGAATTAATCTATGTTGTGTAGTCTTTGGTTTGATTTAGGTGATGGAAAATGGGTTTCCCTGTTATCGGTTGGTTGAAGTGCTCTGTTAAGTGTGTTGGTTTATGATTCAGTTATTGTCTGCTCTAAGTGGTTAAACCTATGATATGAGAATGAGTTTTGGTACAAGTGGCTGGGGATAAGTAAACTTGTATGGTGTAATTTGTTAAAAAGCTGCTATGTGACATTATAGGAAGTTTTATGTCTTGATGAGATTAGGAAATATTGATATTGATTTTAATTGTGAAGGTGTTAAAAGAGGAAGAGGAATAATGGCATGGTGCGAACGTGCGATAAAATTTGAGGTAAGGATTAAGGGGTTGTTTTGGCCATTGACGCCCTACACCACAAGTATGGGTGTGTGAGTTTAGTGATGATATGTTTATTGTTAGTTGTTAAGTATGTGATTTTCCTTAAAATGCTTGCTTAATGTTAGTTGTTAACTACATTAGCCTTAGAAATGCTTATTGCTACTTGAATTGATTCTGATTATGGATAGTTTAGGTGATAAATTCCCTCTGTGCTTATATGCCTTACCTTGTTTGTCTTTGTTAAGTTTTATTGTGAAGTTTAGGATGAATGTTAAGGAGAAAAACGTGTAAGAATGGGATGATTAAGAATGAACTATATGTTAATGTTATTATGGTTGTTTATTTCATTACTGCTGTCGGTTATTCCACTTTGTTTATGCACATACACATAGTTCTCACTTGTGATTATTACTTACTTAGCATGAAATCAATTAGCAAATTAAGGAACATGTTTAATTATTGATGAATTAACTAGCAAGCATGTTTAGGGCAATTTAACTGATGATGTAAAGTATACATGTTTAGTAATTTAGCATGATAATTATTCAGCCATAAGCAACCCACTAAAAGTTATTAATCAAGCATGTCAATTTATTAGTGCTTGTCAATAAATAGTTGAAGCATGTTAACTAAACAACTATTTGAGTATGTAAATCACATAGAGTAACTAAATAGACTAACCACCTAGAATATTAAGTGTAGGGAGCATGTAAATTGTAGTTAGCACGTTTAACTTAGTTAGCATGTAAAATTGTCTAAGTCATGTCATGCCTAACTTACTAGTTCGAATGCACAATTAGTTAACTAGTTAATCCCTAACTAGATTAATTAACTACATATGATTAATTAAATAACGTGCTAATTAACACACCCGAGCATGGAAATTGAAATAGGAATAATAATTCTAGTATGTAATTAACGCAACGAATCACTTAGCATGTTCATTTAAGTACGCATGTAATTAATTAGACTTAGAACATATTAACTAACTAGAGTCAAGAGTCATTAATTAATAAGGGCATGAACGTGAGCATGTAATTAATTAGGACAATTAATTATCATGATAAATATAATTATTTTCTAAGCATGATAGTTAAATCAATTACTTGCATGTTTATTGTACGCATTTGCTGTTCAGTTCTATGTTGCGCTTGTTTTCTATTGTGTGCAGACATCTTATTTTATTATGTGTTTTACTTTCTTATATATGCTCTCAATTTCAATTACTATAATTCTTTATCGTGCTTTTAATATAGTTACTTTCTTAAGACGCACTTCAATTACATAATTGATGCCTTGTTTTACTAAAGAGTAGAACGATAAAGAAGATAAAAATGGAATTTTGAAATGTGAATGAGTTAAGGGTTTAATGATTAAGTGAACGAATGTTTTACAACTACTTTTATCATTGTCTTCTTGGTATCGCTTACGATCTAGATTTAGATTTTACGTCACTTAACATGTTAGTTTCTATAAACCAAAGTTTGATTTGTTAATTAGGATAAAAGCATGTAATAAACTCAAGAGCATGTTAATTTACTTCGATAGCTAACTAGAACAATTACCTAGAATGATAAATATAGAAAACATGAAAATGGACTAGGAAATTAACTAGAAGAATTAATATATCGATTTATAGTATTGTGTTCTAATAGTTCAAGTATGCCTTTCTTGTTTAAATTCATTTTAAGTGTTGGGTGTGCTATTCCACTTGGTTGGTTACTTTCATGTTAAATGTGCTTTAAATCCCAGTTACTTCTATTTTAATGTGCACGTTCATTTACGGTTATTCTTTATATGTGCGTTCAATACAGTTTGCTTTCGATTACTTATGTGCGCCCTTTAATTATTAAAGTTATGTTATATGCCTCATGCATCATACTAGGTTGAGAAGGTATGTTCATGCATCATATTAATAGAAACCAAGTAGGTAGGACTCCGATGGGTAGTACTCACATGCATGGTGAGGAAAACTGATAATAAAAAGACCAAAGGAAAGGAAAGAAAAGAAAAGGGAGTTAGGAGGCGGATGGGTAGCCGTCCTAATCTGACAATTAGGAAATGCCCCTACCATATCGGGAACGGGACCTAGTTGTCCATAGGAGGTTAGGTCCGACCCACTATACCATCCCATACGGGTCTTCTAATCTCCAGCATGAAGTACGAGTAAAGAAAGAAAGGAAAGAAAGAAAGAAAGCAAAGAAAGAAAGAAAGAAAGAAAGAAAGAAAGAAAGAAAACGTAAATGAAAGAATTGGTTTGGGTGGCCCCCATTCCAAATGAACTAAAGAGAGTCATAGGCATAATGCATTTTCCCTTTTCCTTACTAAGCCTTTTGGGCTTACAGTTGCTTGTGGTGTAGATGTAGTTACTAATATGCTATGAGGAACGCATGGATTAGGAGTAGTGAAAGATAAAGAACAAACAATAACAACCAGGGATGATGGGTTTGCATGTCGATGGATGCTCACGGCTGGCCAGGCATAAAGAGGGTAAAAGAGAAATTGTTTTAATTAAGTTAAGTTGTAATAAATCGTATTTAAATATTTTGTTTTCTTTAGTTAAATTGTATTCACACTTCCGCAATGTTTCACATTAATGGTTTTGATTTAACGCTTCCGGATAAGTTTTAATAAATGTGATTTTATACTGAGATTTACGAAAGAGTTAGTAGTGATCCGGTTAGACGCACTCTGATTTACTTTCAAAAAGAAAATTCAAATTTTTACGTATTTTAAAAGATTTACGAAAAATCCGGTCGTTATAGCAGTGTCATCTGTAGGCGTCCGAAACGCCCTGGACAGCGTTCCTCACGTTTTTCCCACCTAACTCCTATCACATAACATTTTTCTCGTAAATACACGTCATAGAATGACACATATAAATACACAACGCAATATCCCGACTACTTCGTCACTTGATTACATCACGTATATAGGGAAAACGTTGACGAAACTACTTCTAGGCTTAACGGTCTGAACACATCCTTGGTAATACCCCAATAATTTTCCAACTTAAAAAGTCGGGGTGTTACAAATGATGGACAATAGCAGACACAGAGAAATCAAATTTGTCAAATTTTTGGACAGTTTCAAACGCACGCTGACGAAGGCAAGGATGCCTTCCTTCATCTAAAAACGCAGCTCTGCTTGAGAGAATGAGGATTTTGGATGAGTGCGGATGAGGCCAAGACCCATTCTCTCATCCGAAATGTCCCAGTTCTATGAAGAAATAGGTTTGAAATATTAGAACGTTTATCGTGTAGTCATTAATTTCCCAATAAAACGACCGAGGAGACGACTCCCCATGCCTGGATCACCTCCTCCATGTTGAAGCAAGCTCTCCCTTTCCGTTTGGTGTATGAATGTCACTTTCAGGTAAGGCTCCACATTTTAAGTCAGTGTCCAGTCTTCTGCATTCCAGCTTCCCTGCGAGAGAGAGAATCCCCTGCAAGAGAGAGAAATCCCCTGGAGCATTGTGTGTTCTATGAGTTCTAAGTGGAGTGAGGTGTGAATTTCATGAAGGAATACGTGAGTGAGTGTGAAGTTCTGTAAACTAAGGATTGAGCTAGGTGTTGCTGCTTGTTCTGTTTGTGTATGAATTCTTCAACAAATTAGCAACATAGGTAAGGATTTGGTAGAGTCATTGGCCTATGGAGGCCCTACCCACAAGTAGTGTCTATTTGCTTTCTTCTTAATATTTTGTGTTTTCTTTACTGCAAATCGATGCTTTGTCTGATAGGGAAATGATAATGCTATTGCTTGGGTTATAGTTTCTGACGCTTAGACCTATGTTATGAACTGATGATTTGAACCAATGAGATAACATGCTATATATGAATAAACTATGAACTACTTCATGGATGACAATTTTGTTTTGGTTGAAAGTGCTGCATATTACCTTGCTCGTTAACATAGTAGACCTGAATCATAATGCTGTTAATCTTGTGCTAGTTAGGAGCTGTTAATTTCTTTTAAAGATGACCATGCATAATCAACCCCTAATATGACATGTTTAATTTCGGTAACCCTAAACTAAGTTGTTAACTCTAGTTGAAATTAATACCATTGAACCATGCTTTACTTTCGAATGTACACTATCGTTAGTCCATTTCTTTAGAATCGATTCATGCCATTAGCTCTTTGCGATTTACTAAGCATGTTTCCGTTTACTTGTTACATCCATGTCTATTTAATATGGTTAAGCATGTCTAATTCCTTTGAGCACCTTGTGTAATTTACCGGTTGAATCTCAACATAAAAGCATGTTAATTCGCTGTTAGAAGCATGCTAAATTCGTTGTTTCCTTACTGTTATGTTCTGTAAATTCTAGCATGATATTCGCTGTCTTAATTTGTTACTATATTTGTTCTTTTTAGTTGAATTTATTTACTGTTATTCACTGGTATATGCTGTTCGATAATTGTTATTTTTATATTGTATCAACATGCATCTTGATAATTGAAAGAAATAGGAAGTGCCACCTTTGGGATGGTACTCATATGCATTATGTAAGGAAAATAAATAAATGAAATGAATGAAAAGAAAAGAAAATGGGGAGTTGGAGGACGGACGGGTAGTTCGGATCTAATCGGGTAGTCTGGACTAAGTCCCCTCCCTTGTCGGGAATGGGACCACCTACCCTAGGTGGTTGGAAGTCGACCAAGACTATACCTCCAACATAGGTTCCTCCAATCTCCAGCTCAACGTACAAGTTATGAATGAAAGAATGAAACGTAAAGAAAAAGATGGGTTTGAGGCGGTACCCATTTCAAAAAGAACGAAAGAGAAGCATACTGCATAACTCACTCCTTACTGTGCCTTTAGGCTCACTATTTTACTTGTGGTATAGGAAATTGTCAAGATGTAATGATTCTAGGAGCAGAAGAGGATGCATTTCCTGTTGAGCCTACAGGCTATCCAGATGAATCGTGACTTGACTAGGAATATGGCTCTCAAGGAGAGAGAAAGTGTAATACCCTGATACTATTTTCCCTGTGTACATGATGTAATTAAATTTTGGAATAATTAAAATATTACATTGTGTGATGGTGCGTGTTAATTTATGACATGTACATATGGGTGAATATTTTGTGGAATAATTGAAGTGTGAACAAATTGAGGAATATGGTGTAAGGGAGAATTTGGACACAGTGGACAGAACGTGTAAAAGGAGAATTTGGACGCATGCGGACTAGGGGTCGCGTTCGAATACGCTTGTCACTCCATCCCAGCATTTTGGGACGATGCAAGACGAGGACTTTGCATCCAAATTCGTTCCCTATCTTCAACTATACTTTTCAGGCAGGACCGGAAGAGCACGGATGGTGGTGGACGCCAAGGTTTTGAATTTGTTCAATTTCTGAACAGTTTTGGACGCACATGGATGAAGGTGAGGACACATTCCTTTGTCTGAAAATGCAGTTTTGACAGTGAAAATGAGGATTTTAGATGAACGCAGACGAGGCCAGGATGCAGTCCTTCGTCTTAAAAGTTCTAGTTCTGCGAATAAATAGATTTTAAATAATTGATCATTTGTCACATAGTCATTAAAAAAGCACTAAAACGACAAAGGAGACGACTCCCCACGCCTGGACCACGCTTCCTCCACATCAAAGAAGACTATCCCATCCCATTCGGTGATAGACCATCCCCTCCAGGTAAGGGCTCTTTGTTTAAGTTAGAGTCCTGGAGTCCTTGGCATTCTATTTTTTCCTGTGAGAGAGAAAATCCTCTAGAGAGTTGTGGGAGTACTCTATGAGCTTATGAGTGTTCTGTGAGTCTAAGTGAGTTCTTGTGTTTTCTTCAAAGTGATACGTGAATGAAGTGTGAAGTTCTATAAGCTGAGGAATTAGCTGGGTTGCTGCTGCTTGTTCTATCCGTGTAGAATTTCTTCAACGATTAGCACACTAAGGTAAGGATTGGGTAGTGTCTTGGTCAGTGGAGGCCCTACCCACAAGTAGAGTCTGTTTATTTTGTGGTTTACATTTAGTATTTTTCCATTACTACAATTACCTGATTTTTCTGAATAGGATAATGGATAACGTTTTGCTATAATATGAATTGATGAACTAAACTGATGAATGAAGAGAAAGTGATGACATGATATGTATGAATGAGCTGTGAACTTCTTTATGGAGAGTGACTCTGTTTTGGTTGGACATGCTGCATAGTATTTTACTTGTTAATGTAGTAGACCCCAAATTATAATGCTGTTAATTTTAGTGCTAGTTAGAAACGGTTAGTTTCATTTAACATGAATATGCTTAATCAAACCCTAATATGACTTGTTTAATATTCGGTAATTCTAAACTAAGCTGTTAACTCTAATTGAAATCAATAGCATTGAAACCTGCGTTGCTCTGAAATGTATACTATCGTTAGTCCGCTGTGTAGAATCAATTCAGGCTATTAGCTCTTAGCAATTTACTAAGCTTGTTTCTATTAACTTGTTATATCCATGTCTATTTTATGCAGTAGTAAGATTGTTAAGCATGCCTAATTAGTTTAAGTAACTCATTACAAGTTAATGTATAATCTCAGTTTAATAGCATGCTCCAATTGCCGCTTCTTTTACCATTGTGTTCTATAAATTCAAGCATGTCATTCGCTATTTTTTTTCATTGCTATATTCGTTCTTTTATTCGCTTTTAATTACTACATTCATTGATGTTCGCTGTTTAAATTTCATTATGTTATACTACATCAACATGCATCATGATAATAGAAACAAGTAGGAAGTGCCACCTTTGGGGCGGTACTCAAATGCATTATGTGAGGAAAAGAATAAATGAAATGAATGAAAGAAAAAGAAAGTGGGGAGTCGGGGGACGGAGGGGTAGTTCGGATCTAGTCTGGTAGCTAGACTTATGCCCCTCCCTCGTTGTGAGTGGGACTAGCTACACACAAAAGGTTAGAAGCCGACCACGACTATTCCCTCACACATGGGTTCCTCTAATCTCCCGCTTGACGTATGAGTTATGAATGAATGAACGAAATGTAAAGAAAAGATTGGTTTGGGACGGACCCATCCCAAAAGAATTAAAGAGAGGCATGATCATATTGCATACCCCATTCCTTACTGGGCCTTTAGTCTCATGTCTTACTTGTGCTGTAGGTAACGGTCAAGAAATGATAATGCCAGGAGCAAAGGAGGACACATTTCCCGTGAATCCTATAAGCTATCCTGACGAATCACTACCTGAGTAGGATTATGGCTCGAAAGGAAAAAGGAAAGAACTTATTATTTTGAAATGGTTTAATAAAGGACACGGTTTTGTAAAATAGTAACTCTTACCCTAACCTTCAAACCATGTTTTAAATATTAGTTATATTTCTGCTTTTAACTCTGAACTTTATTTAATGCATCTAATGTTTCTGCTTTAGTCTGAATTACTAATGCTCTTTAGATTTCCACGCTAAACTTAAATTTTACTTTTACCCATTTTGAGTAAATAAAAAGAAAAATTTTTACACGGAAATTTAAGGAGAAAAGTTAAGTTAAGAAAGTATGTTTTGACGTGGGGCGTCACAGAAAGAAATCACTATTTTGAAATGAATTGAACAAGGTCACCGTTTGGTAAAATTATAACTCTTACCTTAACTCTCAAATCGTATTTTGGATTTAGTTCTATTAACTCTGATTTTAATTAACGCATCTCATGTTTCCGCTTTACTCTGATTTAACCCTCACTCGTTTAAATAAAGAAAAAGAAAATAAAAAGAAAAATTTTTACACAATAATTAAAAAGGAAAAAGTTAAGTTAAGAAAGAATGTTTTGACGTGGGCATCACAAGTATACTTTAGGATTCCAAGTCTTAACGTTATTGTCCGTATGTAATTCTATCTAACGTGTTCATCATCGTACCCTCAAAACGTGATCCATCCTAACTAAGAAACTTAACCTAAATCTAATAAACATACAATTCAAACAATCAAGCAAACAAACAAACCCTAATTCCTGTGATGTAGGCCCTTGCGAACAAAACACATGTAGTACCACTTACCTGAGGTCCTTAGCTTTAAGTAGTTAGCGCTTAGAATTATCTTTCGTGAAACCTATTCATGATTAACACATATAGTTATTAATAATTAATTTTCAATAATAAAGTCCCCTAGCTTCAACTAACATGATTAATACTTCCAATAATGTATAATTTTCTAATATGTCCAATATATTTAAGAACCTTATTTAGCAACAACCTCAATTCCTCAACTCAATAACTTAATTCTCATGATAATCAATCGGATACCCAAACAATATTCCCAATAATTCATAGAACAATAGTCAATTCACTATAAACCAAAACCTTTCATTTATCAACAAGGCAATATATTCAGGCAGTATCAAAATAGCACTCCTTCAATACATACAGACCCTAACTCAGCAAGCAGATTCTAAGTTATATTCTCCATACTCCTATAAGCAGAGTTCTGCAGAGTCCAAACTATGTCCAACAACATTCTAAAGACTGAACTAAATTCAACAACAATCACAGAATTATTCCATACAATAAATCCTTTAACAAAACGTGAGTGAAGTTTGCTTATCAGCATCCAAGAATTAGAATCCAAAAAGAACTCCCCTTCTTTTCATTCCTTCAGAATTCCTCAGCAACTCCACACCTTCTCAATCTCTCTTTCTTTCAGAAACACTCAGTAACCCTCCCTCAAAATCACAGAACCTTATTGCTTTCACCCTCTTGGTCTTCTTACAAAACTCCAGTTCTCACAAAACTCTAGAACCATAGACGTTCACACCAAGCCTCAACAACCCTCACGGAATTGTTTCACTCACTCACCAAAATTCCCAGAGTTTCACTCGGTTCTCCAACTTCAGACTCTCTCAAACCTCACAGTATCGCCACTCTCTCACTATAAAATCATAGAGTTTCTCCACGTCTTTTCAAAACTTCTTCACTTCAATCTGGCACCCACAATTTATAGGCCGTAAGAATAGACTCTTCAGCATCCATTTGAAGATAAAGGGTCAAAGGGAGATGCTTTATCATCCAGACGCGTCTAACGACCAATCCAAAAGCTTCCAACGATGACGTTTCTGTTTCCAGGCGACTCCCTGGATCGCCGATCAATTGTTTCACATAGTGGACGATTGACAGCCATAAAATTGATCAGCCGCAAAATCTTATTTTCAAAATCACAGGACTATCATGCCGGTTGATCAAATCCTTGGATGATCGACCGACAATATTTCTAGAATATTGTTTGGTACAAATGCAGGTCGCTTGATTCTTTTAGTTGGTGATTGACCGCCAGTTCCATATTTTACAATTGAGTGAATTACAGGTTGATGGAAAATCCTTTGGATGATCAATCTCCACACCAATCAATCATCCACCATCTTATTTCTTCTCCAAATATATATTTTCCAAACAAATTACATGTTGATCGGACATCCTTTGGATGATCAACCTCCACTTCAATCTATCATTCGCATATATATATTTATTTATTTATTAATATTCTAACTATTCCCTAAACTTCAATAACCTCACTAACTTCTTCTAATATTACTTCTTTATCATATACTAAATCTCCAATTTATTCTTCTATCTCATAAACAAGTCTTATTTCCAAAACCAACACTAAATCCAATATACCCATAAATATTAATAACTTTAATATTTCAAACTCTTACCAATACCTTAAACAAAAGCTTTAATCGATCACTTTAAATTTCACTGACTATAAATCACTAATCCAATTCTATTATCTTCCTATCCAACTTCAAACATCATCAAACAATTCTTCCATAACCTCAATCTTTTCCCTAAACTAAGTATGAACATAATTCGCGTATCATAGTTTACTTTATCCAAATATGTTTTACTTGACTAATATCTTAAATTATCCAAGTGAATTTCAATAAATCCTAAATCATCCTCCTAAGCTTAATATGAGCATAATTCGGGGTATCATAATTCACTTCTTCCAAATATGTTTCTATTGACCAATATCTTAATTGTCCATTACGGCTCATAATACCCCAGAATTATCATTTAAGTCATATACTTAGCATAACAAAATTTCAGGATATTACAAGAGCAGTGAAGGAGAAGTAGTACGGAGAAACTTGCAGGAAAGGATCAGCAAATTGAGGTTAGAAGTTTACATGTCTTTTGCCCGAAGAGCCTACATCACAAGAATTAGGTGTTTGCTTGGTTGTTTATTGTTTGATAATTATTGTGAAGATAACTCCATGTTACAATGAATATACTGTTGGTAATCGATAACTCTGTTAGGGTTGATAATATTGCTTGATAATTGTTGTGAAGATAACTCCCTGTTAGAATGGACATATTGTTGGTAATTGAATAACTCAGTTAGGGTTGATAATATTGCTTGATATTTCTTAAGAGATGATTGTTGTTGGAAGATAAGCATTATTAGGTAGGAATAAACCTATGCTACTGTTAGATAGAGAAAGTGCTCCTTACCGTAGTTGAAAAATGAATGTTATCGTATTGTTGATAGATGATTAAGCTGTGTGATATTCTATTAGTTAGTGCTTGTGGGTTTCTCCTTGTTTCCTCTTGGTGATATTCACAATATTTATTGACAACAAACCTTGATAGACTACTGCCCATATTTGTTATGGCTAGGAGTATTATTCTATGTTCCCTTGATGTTTGGTGGTGGTAGATGATAATATTTTGTTGAGATGTTGTTGTTAATATCAATCCTTAATGTTGAAATGTTGTTGTATTAATACTATTGAGTTGTGAGACTATTCTATGCTAATGGAATGTGAAGATAAATTGTGGTATGGAGAAAATATCCATTTGAATAGGTTGTTGTTAATATGAGATTAATTCTAGAAGTCATGCTCTACGGTTGTTGGGGATGTTTTTTGCTGAGAAAGCTGTAGTTTCTATGATACAGAGAATATGTGATTGAGGCTTAAATATTAAGGATTTTAATAAGGGATTATTATACTCGAGAGATGCATGTATTTCATAGGTGACAGACTCTTGAATTCATATATTGATCTAGAGGTATTCTTTACTGTTGTTAGTTTAGAACAAGCTTTGGTATTATATGGTGTTGTTGTTTTAAAGTTAGTGATTGTGATAGATATACTAGATAGGATATATTGTTGATGTGTAGTCATGTTAGATGTTAGGTTGTGATCATGTCTTACTTGAAGATGTACTGATGTTTGCTTGCGTGATGATTGTTGTTAGATCTAAGTTGTTATTCTGTCGTCGATCGAGGATGTAGTGATTGTGTGCATTCATGCAGCGTTGTTTTCAAAAAATGTAAGCAGATTTCCCAACGTTTAAACTGAATAACTGATAACTGAAATGTAAACTGAATAACTGATAACTGAAACGTAAACTGAATAACTGATAACTGAAATTTACACTGAATGACGGAAAAGCTTGAGTTGGTTAGTTTGTTCTCGATTGATGTCGAGACATACTGGCTAACGGTTAGTGAGGCCATTAGCGTTGATGCGCATGGGTGCTAGTGCATTCTCAATTGATGTTGGAACTGATTGTTATGCACAACTGGTAGCAAAGCTTTCGGTTGATGCCATAGCTGCTTATCGGAGGTGATTGGGTCATTGTGCATTGATGTGCATAGCAGCTAACTAGCGGTTTGATTGATGTCGAGCCTTTATCAAGAAATGTTATACATTGATGTGTATGGCAGTTAAAGTCTTCGATTGATGTCGGGACTTGTGTATAATGGTTAATGTGTCTTTCATTGATGTCGAGACAGGTGAATAACGGTTAATAAGTCTTTGATTGATGTTGGGACATAGTGCATGGATGTGGATGGCAAAGAAAGAAAGGAAATTAAAATGAGAAAATGATTTTATTAAAATGATTTAAGTAAATTCATTTCATGTTTTATATTTAATTTCATTTCTTGCTGAGCGTTAGGCTCATAGTTTAAGTCTTGTGATGTAGGTATGCTTGGTATCTACGATAGGAGCAATTGATGAAGCATTCGTGCGTTACGAGCTTGGTGTAATACCCCGACAATATTTCTCCCCTTTAATGGATGTAATTAATTTTGGATAATTAATATACCACGTTGCATGACGGTACATGTTAATTTATGTTGTGTATATATAGGGTAAATATTGTGGAATAATTGAAGTATAAAAATTTGGTGAATAAAATGTGTAATTAGAGATTTCGGACGCACGCGGACTAGGGGCTATGTCGGAAAACACATTGCACGTCGTCCCTTGCATTTTGGGACAATGCAGGATGAGGACTCCGCATCCCAATTCGTGCTTCACCTGTAAATGCAAGTTTTTGGATGAACCCGGACAATGGCGGACGATAGTGGACATAGAGAAATTGAATCTGTCCAATTTTTGAACAGTTTCAGACGCACGCGGACAAAAGCGAGGACATCTTCCTTCATCCAAAAAATGCAGCTCTGATAGGAAAAATGAAGATTTCAGATGATCACAGACGAGGCAAGGATGCTTTCCCTCCTCCAAAATGTCCCAGTTCTGTGAAGAAATAGATTTTAAATAATTGATTGTTTGTTGTTTAGTCAATTAAAACCCACTAAACCAAACGAGAAGATGACTCCCCCATGCCTAGACGCCTCATCCTCCATGTCGAAGTATGCTACTCAATCCCGTTAGTTGAGTGACTAGAACACCCAGGTATGGACTCCATATCTTTAAGTCAGCTTTCCTGGAGTTCCTTCGCATTTTCATCTTCCCTGTTTAGAGAGAAATCCCCTAGCGATTGTGTGTATCTTTCGAGTCCGAGTGGTGAGAAGTGTGATATTTGTGAGGTGATACGTGAGTGTGAGTGTGAGTTCTGTAAGCTTAGGAACACAAAGATTGAGCTGGGTTGCTGCTGCCTTTTCTGTCTGTGTAGGAATCCTTCAACAACTAGCAAACTAAGGTAAGGATTGGGTAGAGTCATTGGCTTGTGGAGGCTCTATCCACAAGTAGTGTCTGTTTGTTTTCTTGTTAATATTCTGTGTTTTCTTTACTGCAAATTGATGCTTTTTCTGAAAGAGAAATGATAATGCTACTGCTTGGGTTATAGTTTCTGATGCTTAGCTCTATGATACGAACTGATGAACTGAAATGATGAACTAAAGATTATGTGATGACAGGTTACATGTGAATAAGTTGTGAACTACTTCATGGATAGTGATTTTATTTTGGTTGGATGAGCTGCATATTATCTTGCTTGTTAATATAGTAGACCCAAATTATAATGCTATTAATCCTGGTGCTAGTTAGGAGCTGTTCATTTCATTGGACATGACCATGCATAATCAACCCTTAACATGACGTGTTTAATTTTCAGTAATTCTAAAGTAGATTGTTAACTCTAGCTAAAAATAATGTAGTTGAACCATGCTTTACTTTCGGATATACACTATCTTTAGTCCACTTGTTTATAATCGATTCATGTCATTAACTTCTATCGATATACTAAGCATGTTTCCAATTACTTGTTATATCCATGTCTATTTAATGTCATCGTACTGTTGTTAAGCATGCCTAATTCATTGAGTGGCTCGCTGCAATCTAACATTTAATCACAGTTTAATAGTATGATCAATTTGTCGTTTCCCTTACTGTTATGTTCTGTAAATTCAAGCACATTATTCGCTGTTTTAATTTGTTGTTCTGTTCATTCTCTTTTATTCTCTGTTATTCGTTGTTTGATAGTCATCATTTTTATACTGCTGCATCAACATGCATCATGATAATAGAAGTAAGTAGGAAGTGCCACCTCTGGGGTGGTACTCATGCATTACGTAAGGAAAACTGATCAACAAAATGAATGGAAGGAAAAGAAAATGGGGAGTTGGGGGATGAATGGGTAGTTCGGATCTAATCAGGTAGTCTAGACCAAGCAAGACTAGCTATCCTAGGTGGTTAGAAGCCAACCAAGACTATAAACAGGTTCCTCCAATCTCTTGCTCAATGTACGAGTTATGAATGAAAGAACGAAGGAATGAAACGTAAAGAAAAGATTGATTTGGGGTGGAACCCACTGCAAAAAGAATAAAAGAGAGGGATATTTCGTACTACATACCCCACTCCTTATTGGGCCTTTAAGCTCACTATTTTACTTGTGATGTAATGATTTGACTTTTTATAACTCTTTTTAAAATGCGTTAAATTTGAAACTTTTCATTGATAAACAGCGGAAAACCTTTTGTTAGAAATATAATAAGAGTGTCTTTCGAAAGTTGGACCGTTAAAACTCTTTTCATTCTACCCGCTATGAAATTTGTTATAGAATCTTTTACCAAAATATAGCGGAAGTCAAATCAAGAAACATAGCAGGTTTATCAAAACATAGCAGAAGCGTAAATAATTTGTTTAAGGATCAAATACTAAACAAAGCATTACACATTAATTACAAACCACTTTATCTTTTACTTCTCTTCACCTGACCAGCCACAAGTTCTCGCGCGTGCAAATCTTTTACCCCTGCTTTTTGATATGTTCATCGTTTTCATGTACATGTACCTACACCACAAGTAAGACAAGAGCCTAATGGCTCAGTAAGGAAAAGGGTTTATGCAATATGTTATGCCTCGCTTTAGTTCTTATTGAGTGGGGGCCACCCAAACCAATATTTCATTTCTTTTGTTGGTTCTTCCATTGGTTCTTTACATGTACATCGAGTTGGAGATTATAGAACCCATATGGAATGGTATAGTTGATTGGATCTAACCTTTTACTTGCAACTAAGCCCCCGTTCCCGACTAGGGAGGGGGCTTCGCCTAATTGCAGACTAGATCTGCTATCCATCCGCCCCCCAACTCAATTTTCTTTTCTTTTCTTTCATTCATTCTTTTCTTCATTTTCTTAAAGCTTTTCCTCACATAATGCATGTGTGAGTCCCACCCAGTGGCACTCCCTATTGGTTTCTATTAACATGATGCATGATGACACATTCTCTAAATAACATGTTGCATGAACGTGACATTAACAATAATTGAATTGTGCATATAAAAGAAAGTAAATGCAATAATTGAATGTGCATTTAATGGAAGTAATTAACCGAAATTGAATAGCGCATGGGAATGAAAGCAAACTATAATATAATTAATAACGGCGCATAAAAGAAGGTAACAATAATGAACAGCGTATAACAGAGAACAAGTATAATATCGAATGAAACTACGAATGGTGTACATAGTTTCAAAGCATAGAAACAAATAAATGGTAACGTAAACATGCTAATAATTAATTAAACTAATATGCTTAGACCATTAAAAATGGAAACACACTTAGACGAAAAATAGCTCAAGGAACATAATGGAAACATGCTCAGATAAATATTAGATAAGTTAATCAATGATAAAGTACACTCCGGTTAACATACTCAGATCAATTAGTTATCTTGCTCTAGTTAGTTAAACCTACTCAGAGTGATTAGTTAACAGGCTCAGATTAACTAGTTAATTAGTTAATCATGCTCAGATTAGTTGGTTAAACATACACATCTTGATTTGTTATCATACTTAGATTAACTAGTTATATAAGGAAATTACAGCGAACACATAAGGAAATGAACAACGAATATTAAGGAAATTAAATTAGCAAATCATGAAGAAATAACAGTAAGGAAACCATAGGACAATTAACAGTAAGATAGCACTACATGTTCACGCACTATCAGCAGTAAACATTCATCATTCATCACTTTTCTAACATTAATGAACAACGAATATTAAGGAAATTAAATTAGCAAATCATGAACAAATAACAGTAAGGAAACCATAGGACAATTAACAGTAAGATAGCACTACATGTTCACGCACTATCAGCAGTAAACATTCATCATTCATCACTTTTCTAACATTGAGCTTTTCATTTCAGTCAATAATTGCAGTCAGGAAAATACAAGAAATTAACAACAAAAGAGTTAACATCAACAATTCTAAACATACATTGTTGTTACAATTGTTTTACATTTATTACTCTAGTTAGTTAGTTAGGTAATTAACATGCTGCTCTAGTTAATTAGTTGATTAAACATGCTCAAGGGATTTAGCATATGCATAGCACTATTAATTAACCTAGTTAATAATTAAACATGGCATGACTTAGGTCTAGTTGATTAAACATGCTGCTCAAGTTAATTAATTACAATTATTATCCTAGATGATTAAACATGCTTTTATTCTATTTAATTAACATACTCAAGGGAGTAATTACAATTATTATACTAGTCAATTAACATTCTCGATTAGTTAAACATGCTCAGATTAATCATTGAGTTATTATTTTAGTTAATTAGTTAAACAGGTTAGATTTAGTTATTATTCTAGTTAATTAGTTTAACAAGGAAAAACCATAACCTCTAGTTACACAGAAATATTTAAACAATTGGAATTGCAGCAAAATAGATGTATAGCACTAACCACTATCGAGTCCATTGTGACAGTAAATAAAGCAGTAACAACACATATAACAGAACATAATCATTGTTAAGGAACTCTCAGTTCATTCAACATTCACGCACTAAGCATTCATCACATTCAAGCATTAACCATTCATCACAACATTTATCTCTATCATTAAGCATTCAACAAAACATTTATCTCTATCAAAGTAAATAATTGCAGTAAAGAAAATTGCAGGAAACAACAATACATAAATCTACACAATATCAACAAAGGTATTAACGACAGAATATCATCCAAGGAAATCGACACTACTCACGCACACAACTTGTGGGTAGGGCCACCACTGGCCAAGACACACCCAAGTCCTTACCCTCTATGACGAAAGCTAACAGGGTCAGCAACTCTTCAGCTCCTAACTTCATGGATAGTAACCTCTGGCTCACACCAAGCTTGAGCTTCAGCTTCACTCACATCTCACACTTAACTCACGATAGCTAACCCGCAATAGCGCACAACACAGGAAGGTTTCACTCATGCTCAAAGGAGTCTCTCACTCGTAGTCCTGCATGAAGCTCTCACTCTTGCAGGAGAAGATAACTCACGCAGGAAGAGAAAAATGGCGAGAATGGCTGGACTGAACTGGAAGGGGAGAATAGCTTAAACGCAAAGGCCATACCTAGAAGAGACAGAAGTACACCTAAGGAGTAGGGAGGGGTGTGGTCGACATTGTCCAGGCGTAGGCTTCGACATGGGGAGGGACGACTTTGGACTTTGTGTCTCTAGAGTGGGTTTTCAATTGCTAAATGACAAATTTTCTATTATTTAACCCTAATTTATTCGTAAGTCTAGGCTGTTTCAGACGCAAAGATTCATCCTAGCCTCATCCACGTGCGTCTGAAAGATACTATTCCTAAGGCAGGATTTCACATTGGGATGAAGGATGGCGTCTCCACCCTCGTCTGCATCGTCTGAAACCGCCGTTTGGACATGATATGGCGTCTGCACTCATCCGAAAGTGTCCAGAAATCAGACATATTCAAAATGACCGTGTCCATATCCATCCACCTTCGTCTACATCGTCCAAAACTACCATTCGAATGAAGGAAGGCATCCGCATATAGCGTCTGCACGCATCCAAAACTGTCCAGGAATTGGACAGATTCAAAATGCCCACGTCCGCATGCATCCGCCTTCGTCTAGGCTCATCTGAAACTTCACGATATACGTAAAGTCAGGACATGAAATCATGTCCTGAGTCATCCCAAAGTTCTAGGATGACATTCCACGTATCTGTGGACGACATTTCTTATCCTCAAGTCGTCTGCATACGTCCGAACTTGCCCAGAACAACTTTTTCTTCACATTTTCCTACTTAATTTTCATCCCAACATAATTTCCCCATAAATACATGTCACAATTTAACACATATAGATACACAATGTAATATGTTAATCATCCCAACAATTTATTACATCTCATGTACGGGGAAAACGATACCGGGTTATTACCTGTGGTGTAGAAAATTGTCAAGATGTAATAATCCCAAGAGCAGAAGAGGATGTATTTCTTGTTTCGCATGTTGGTGATCCAGATGAATCGCGACCTGAGTTGGATTATGGCTTGAAAGAAGAAAGAAAGGAATCACTCTTTTGAAATGGATTGAAAAAGGACACTGTTTTATAAAACTATTCACTCTTACCTTAACTCTCAAATCGTATTTTGAAGTTAGTTATAATTCCACTGTTAACTCTGAACTTTATTTAACGCATATCATGTTTCTGCTTTACTCTAATTTGATTATGCTATTCACACTCATCGTAAGTTTTACTTTACCTGTTTTTAATAAATAAAAAGAAATTTTTTTTACACGATAATTAAAAAGGGAAAATTTAAGTTAAGAAAGAATGTTTTGACGTGGGGCGTCACACTTGGTGGTTGCGGGCTTGGAATATTATTATAAAGAGAAGAAATCTTATTTACATTATTATGTTTATTTAAGAAGGTTTATTTTATTCTCTTAGGTTTTAAAATACAAGACCTTTCGCTATTGCAAACATTTTAGTTATGGAACTTCGTAATGTTTTAGTAAGAAAAATCTTCCGTTGTGTTTATAAAAGAAAAAGTCTATCAAAATGATAAGTTTTAAATCGTAAGAAAAATGAGATGTTACAATATATACATATATATACACACACATATATAAAAGGAAATGAAGAAGAAGAAGGCATATCCTTCTTTTTCACATGGCTGAAAGAGGAGACGCGAGAGGGGGAGGGGGAGATGTGAGTTATCCTTGCTGTTTCTCCACCCGATTCGTGTTCGCGTCGTTGTGTAGTCCATCTTTTGTGAAGATGCTTTGCGAGTATGTCAATTTTTAACCTCGTTTTTCTGTTTTGAAGTTAGGGTTTTGATTGGCTTTGGATTCGAGTTTGGAAACTTGAATCCGAGGGAAATTTCTAGGCTATATTGGTTTGTTTGGAGTTTATGCAGGGTAATTTGTCATTGAGAGTCAAAAACCGGGCTAAATGCTAAGAAAACATATGTTTTCTAGCAAAATTGGTCGACTACAAATTGACCAGCGAGAAAAACTAGTCAACCAATGTGACACTCGTCGACCACTTGTCGTCCAAAAGTGGGAAATTCTTCCCCATTTTATCATGTTGAGTCGTTTGTGCGTCGGTTAGGTTCCTAGACTCAATATAGGACCCTTCCACCTATTCATTGTGACTCATTGATGGAAATTCTTGTCCTTTGACAAGATTTTAGACTATGTTTGGTTTATGAGTTTCGAGCTGAATTTCCACTAAAGTCATACTCGATTGGCTTTAGATGAGTCTCCCTGACTATTGAGTCTTGGATGGTTGTGGACGTGTCTTATTGACCACTGTGAGGTTTTGGTTGATCATCGACATGTCTCATCGACACTGAGTGGTCTCGATTGACCGCTGTTAGGTCTGGTTGAAGTTGCGAGGTCCTAGTTGACTTTCACTTTGCCTCGATGACTGTTGAGTGGTGTTGGTTTACCATTGTTATGCCTTGTCGACCATGGTTGGGTTTGAATGACTTCAGTTACGTCTTCTCGACTGTTTAATGGATCAGATCAAGTAGTCGTGTTTCGTCGACTATCACCATGTCTTGTCAACCGGTGAGTCTTCTAAGTTGTCTGTTAAGGTGCGGTTCGATCGTTGTTATGTTTTGGTCGAGCGCACTGTCTGTTTCTCGGAGTTGGATTTAACGAACTCTGTTTGGCTTCACCAACTATACCTGGGGTTTGATCTGGCTTGGTTTCCGGTTTGGGACTAGTCGGTGTCCCTAGAGACCATGTTGGATTTCTAGTCTTGTTTGAGACATATCTATTATCCTTTGTGTGATTATAGGAATTTTGACATCGACCTTGTTATAGGTTCTGGAGATGTCAGTGGTGCGACCCTCACTTTCAATCATGCGTGGAGCTGGCTAGTCAGTTAGGTTGTTGTAATATCTCAGATTTTCATAATACCAAGCCTATGATCTAAGTCCTAATATTTGAAGAATTTTGGGATGATTTTAATATAGGAGAATAATACCCTGAATTTTGATGTCATTATGGATAAGGAGGTTGATGGCATTAGTTATCGGATTGATTTTATGAAATGAAGGATTCTCATGGTTGTGCAAGAAAAGAAATTGACCAATCACTAAGTGGGTATGTTAAATAAATTGAAGCAGTGATTTATGTTTGGATATAGCGAATCCGAATTGTTTTCATCATCGAGGATAATGAGATTGTGGATGTTTAGAAGAATATTGGATTTATATGGTGTAAGTTTTGTAGAAGGGTAAGTGTAACCTAAGAGAGTTATATATTAAATAACAAATAAAAAAAAAATAGGAGGGGTAGTCGATCTTCAGGAAGAGGCGGTTGATCACATATAGGCAAACACATTTCAATGTCTGGCGAAAAGGAATCGGTCGATCATGTGATCGACCACCAAAATTACAATGGTGAGCAAACATTGTAGTGATTGATCATGTAATGTAGTTGGTGATCGACCGGCCTTGAAGAAAAATGAGTTTTGTGGTCGATCATCAACGGGACGATGATCGACTGGTATTCACGAATTTTGAGCAGAAACCTTTCTGGACTTTTAGTGCTCGATCAATTGATCGACCGGTAATTGTGAAAAGTAGATTATGATGATTTTAGTGGTCAATCATGCGAAGGGCTTGATCAAACAGTAATGCCATGAGTCACCGGTAAATTGTTATCCAACGTCTAGAAATGCGAGGGGATGTCTGGAAACTCATTGGTCGTACCTCTTCAATATCCTCTGAGGGTTATAGAGTGTAAATAGGAGGAGATTAGGCAAAAATGAGGAAGGGAAGAGTCTTTGCAATTTCTGAAAGTCTCTCAGCATTTCTTGTTCTCTGGTTTGCTGAAGAGTTACTGCTTTCCATTCTGGAGTGTTGCTGCTTGGTGATGCGATGTGCGGGAGGAGGAAAGGAGGCCGATGAGAGAGTGAAGTCTGGAGGATTTGAAAGTGGAGGAATTTTCTAGTGTTCTCAGAGCGTATCTCCTATGCTATTTGGTTTCCTGGTGATGCTACAGTGCTACAGTGTTTGTGTGCTGCTACGGTGTGATTGTTAGAAGAAAGATTTTAACTGAGGAAGGATTATTGCTAAGCGAGGTAAGAAGTTTGTATGTGTTTTGTTTGAAAGAATCTTCATCACAAGAATTAGGTGTTTGTTTTCTTGATGCTGTTGGTTTAAGATCATGTTATTAAGGTTATATTGTTCTGCTCTTTGATAAGCTTGTTGAGAATAGGTTTTGTTATGATATGGTTGATTTGTAATGACCCGATTTTTATTACCATTTAAAATCGCGTAAAATTTAAAACTTTTTCTTTATAAAAACAGTGGAAGACTTTTCATTTTAAGATCATTTAAAGATGATAAATAAAATCATTTTCTTAAAACGTTTTTGTAACATCCCGGTTATTCTTTCAATTTAAAACTCAAGATTTTTGAAAACTTTTTCTTTTAAACCCACAGTGGAAGACTTTTTGTTTGAAAACTAGCTTAAACAAGAAATGCGTAAATAAACTTTTTTTTGTTAAACCATTTATTACTTAAAGCATATCGTACTGTAAAACTTTAAAACATTGCAACAACAGAAGACTTGTATTTCTAATACTTAAAGAATTAAACATCATTTGAAAACCTCCTTCATGTAACGAAATACCATAACAAAAGTTCACTTTTCAAACATTACATTTGTTCTTTAAACCTTTTAGCCTAACCAGCTGCTAAGCCTGCAACGCACAAATGCCTCATCAACTGCTATTATTTTTGATCCTTTGCATACCTACATCACAGGAGGAATAATGACCCTATTGCCCAGTAAGGAATATAATCATGAAATGCAACTGTAACCTCTATGACAACTTTACATGATTAAGCCTGATACATCTGTAAGTTGGGTGAGAGCAACTTTTTCAGTTTCTGAACTCACCACATGGGTTTGTTTTTATGTGAGAGCAACCTCTTCAGTTTTTGAACTCACTAAAAATGGATCCACTTACATTACATTCATTTACTCTTGGGTGAGAGCAACCTCCGCAGTAATCGAACTCAGCCCCCATTGAGTAAGAGCAACATCTTCAATTTTCAAACTTACTCAAATGAGATGCTTCCTACATGTGAGCAACCTCTTCAGTTTCTGAACCCACGTAGGAAACACCATTTATTATCTTTATTATTTGCTTATGCAATGCATAACGTGCAATCCTATAACATGTCTACATGAATGTCACACACAGTAGTTCATATATTGCAAACAATACTACAAACAACTCACAAACAATACTATGCCTCAACTATAACATAAATACTAAACTCGTTCCTATTTCTAACTTAGTCTTGAACAGTATAAGTACTATCCTATGGTATCCACCATTTGGAATATAAATTAAGGACCTATACTAATTAACTATATTATTACTAATCTAATTTTCCTTATATCATGCCATGATTCTAAGCTTTCTATACCCATATTATGCATCCTAACATCAATATTCATAGTTTAACCTAACTAATTATACTCCCATTTATTTTACTTCCTATCGGGAATATCCACATAAACATAATATTTATTGATCACTTATCAATAAAATAACTAACCTATTTCAACTCTAGATTTACCCCCAAATATATTAATATAATTTATCAGCCAGTAATAGGGACATTCCTACGTCTACACCACTGATCTACTAATAGGGAATAACTAAGAAATACTATTGTAAAAACACTACAGAGACTATCATCAGGCAAACTCATTTCCTTCCTTATCACTGACCATCATCATAGAAAATTCACTTTCATCCCAACTATTGGTAAACTAATTGTAGGAAAACACCTAACCAGATAATCATCATTAAAGGCTACATAGCAATTTACACAAAAATCCTACTCCTGCAATGTAGGTCCTTTCGAACAAAACACAAGCATTATTCCTTACCTAGAGTCCTTAGCTTTAACAAATTATCACAGAGAGTTATCCTTCTCGAAGCCATCTCAAGAAATTCATAAACCTAGCAAACCCTCTCAGCCATGCAACTTCTCATCAAAGAACCCACGATGTTTTGCGTATAAAACTCTCACACAACTTTCTCTCTGTTATTCTCCATCATCCAAAATAACGCAGCAACACACTAACCCATCCTATCCTTCACTGCCATCATGCACTGTCCATTCCTTCAAGCCTTTCAAACACCTTCTCATCATGTTTTTCATTCCCAGATTACTCCATTGCTTCACACCCTAAATCATGATTTCATTCACTCATAATCTGCTCATGTTAGTTTCCTCTACATTTTGGCAGAGCTTCCGCATGCTTTCACTTTGCCAAACCTGGCCCTCCTCCCTCTCTATTTATAGACCACTAACATCGTCTCTTCAGTGATCGCGTGAAGATGGAAGGACAAGGGAATGGTAATTAATCATCCAGACACTTTAAGATGACAACCATTCCTTTTTACATCGGTTAACATCTCTCCATATTGCTCTTACAAACGGCCACTCACCAGTGTCCTTCTAGTAGCCTTCGAAAGATGAAGAGATGACAATAATAACATTCCATGCATCAGTGAAGCGTCGAAATCAAAGACCTTCCACTTCCCACAACAATTTAACATCTTCGGACGACGTTCAAAATTGGCAGTTGATCGCTTCTCTTCATTGGCGATCGACCACCCTTCTGCCAAACGACCACCAATTTCTTCAGAAAACTTTCTGTTTTCCTGCCGGTCAATCGACGCCTTGTCGATCGACCACTGAGATTGACCACTATCACAAAATGTCGATTTTTGCTTAATTCTCCAGATTACGTAAATGCACACATTATTTCCTTAACGTGACAATTACATACATACGGCAACCTTATATATATATATCAATATATTTTTATATTGCAACCATAATCTAAGGTCTTAATTGAAATTATAATATTCTCCATACCACTTCATCTTCTTCAAACCAATATGCACCAAAACCATATATATATATATATATATATGATGGATGATATAAATGTTCATATATATATATATATATATATA
>CM039481.1:30836736-30927147 GCA_022433065.1 Begonia loranthoides
AATTTGGGATATTACAGTTTTATAAACACAGCGAAAGTTCTTTTAATAAAACATTTAAGGATACATTAATTAAATCTTCACAAAATATTTTACAAAACTCTTTTACAAACCATCTTTCTTTAAATCCCTTTAGCCTAGCTAGCCACAAGATCTGTGTGCGCAAATCCTTCATCAACTGCTTCTTAACCTATTCTCCTATGCATGTACCTATATCGTAAGACTTAACTAATGAGCCTAAGGCTCAGTAAGCGAAATAAAAGAAAACTGTAAACATGCTATGAATCTTTTAAAACCACATGTCATTATCCATTTTGTTTTCTTTTATCTTATACATGTTAGTCTCTTTTCTTTTGTTTCTATGTTGGGCTTTGTCTACTAGTCCACAAAACCCGTTATCTTTACATTTCATTGTGTTTGTGTGCCAGACATTACTTACTGGTCCACAAAAACCATTATCTTTACATTTTGTTGTGTTTCTATGCCGGGCATTGCTTACTGGTCCACAAAAATCGTTATCTTTACATTTCGTTGTGTTTCTGTGCCGGACATTACATACCAATTCACAAAAACCATTATCTTTATATTTTGTTGTGTTTCTGTACCGGGCATTACTTATCAGTCCACAAAAATTGTTATCTTTACATTTCGTTGTGTTTCTGTGTCGGGCATTACTTACCTGTCAACAAAAACCATTATCTTTACATTTTGTTGTATTTTTGTGCCGGGCATTATTTACGGTGCACAAAAACTGTTATCTTTACATTTTGTTGTGTTTCTGTGCTGGGCATTACTTACCAGTCCACAAAAATCGTTATCTTTACATGCTTGGGTTGCTGGGCATTACTTACCGGTCCAACCCCTTTACTTTACTTTACCTGATCATTTACTTTACATTTATTTGTGTTTTGTTTTGTTTCGCCATTTCCTTTTTAAATCCATGCATGAAAACCTTTTTGTAATCTTTTGAAAACTATGATGAATGATACTCATGAATGCATGCAATCTTTATCATACAATTAAAGGAACATAATAAAACACCCAACATACAATTCATAGATCATGCTTCATAGAACGGTAGACATGCTATTTAAAATGATAGGTATGCTTATAAAACAATAGACGTGTTTATAAAACTGTAGACATGCTCGTAAAGCGGTAAACAATTAAATGTGCATATCCTATTCTTGTAATGTAGGGCCCCAAAGACCAAAGCACATGCAGTATCACTTACCTTGATTCCTTAAAGCGCTCAACGCTCATTTGTTATCATTTTCTTCTCTTTTAGTACCTTCACAATTTATAACATTTAATCATTAATAATTACTAATTATAAATCTCATTTTCGCAGTCCATTTCTTTTAATAATTCGATAACATTAATCTTCAATTCCTCAATAACCATTCATAAAGACTCGTAAGCCATAACCCCTAACGGAATAGCATCCCTAAGCCATTAACAAAGTAAGGTTTCTCAAAGTAGTAATATAACAGAAAATGTTTCCAACCAATTCTGAAAAATTCCCTAGCAAAGGCAAACTCATTCCTCTGCTTAAATCATTCCATTGAGTGAATAAAACCAACATATCACATTTAAGCAATCAATAACCAACGGTGAGCATTAACCCAAAATAAGACAAAATTTATCCAATTATTCTTCAACCTCCAGTAACCAAATGTAAATGTAGAATAACTATCCAACGGAACACTCCAACCAATTACTCCCCATAATGATCATTAACAGAGAATAAATCTTTTCCATTTACAAAGCACACAATAATAAGAATCAGTAGAGAAATAAATCCAACTTACCCATTCTTTAATATGTTACAAGTAGCAGAATTACAAATCCATTACTCGGCATCCTAAATCAATTCTAACTCATTAACATTGAAGTAACTAAGACCAGAAGACTATAACCCATAACTTCACACGATGTAGAACAATATACATCAAGGTATACGGTCACATTATCAAAAAAAAAAAACAGCAAGGATTCCCCATACCATGAAGAACACACAAGAGTAGTTCGGCCAGCTCCCCTGTTTTCTTCCTTTAGAGACACCCGACACCCTCACACAGAAGCTCAAAACTTCACCCATGAGCTCGCTATCCTCTCACACAAAGCACAATAGCTCACTGAAGTCCCCAAAGAACACAGAACACTCTCCACTCACAGAAGAAGATGTATCTCCACACTTTCCCTGCACTCAGTTGTGGAATACAAGGCAACCTCCAGAAGCAATGCCCACATGCCTAACTTATAGATGGAGGGAGAGAGAGATGGTGATGGACGCATGTGGGTGAAGGGGACAATCACCCACTCCAAAGGAGGAGACCCAACTAGTCATTGTCACGTGTGAGGTTTGCCACCGACAGGGAAGAGGAGTATATTTTGTCAGGAGAAAAATGAAGATAGGGGGCAAGATTATGTCCGGTAGAAGCATAAATTCTAGCCCTAAATTGGCTTTTTCGCAAAACAGGTGGTTCTGTCATTCCATCTCTAACATTGGTCAACCTCTTCACTGCAAGGGATGTCCCTTCTACAGCAAGGAGCATTCGTTGCCTTCAATATGTAGACGTTCGTCAACTAGAAGAGATATCTGTTAGCTTCTTTGCCATGATGGACATCCGTTCCTCAATGAGGGACGTCTGTTCCTCAATGAGGGATGCTAGTAACCCAATGAGGGATGTCCGTAACTCTCAAATGGCTTCCACTCTTCGCTCCAAATGACGCCACCCCACTTAAGTCTTAACTTCATTCTTCTATTCTCTATTTTGGATGTCTGTTGTCCATAAAGAACGTCCAGCGTTCCTTTCAGCGACACCGTTCCCTTTACATACTAACACCCGCCTTCACAAGGGATGTCCGTTTAGCTAAGGGACGTCCGTTTCACCAAACGACGTCACTCCACTTTGAGCATGCATCATCCATAAAGGAGGTCCGCCCGCAATAAAGGGCGCTCATTACACTATAACGGACGTCTGTTCCTATATCAAGGACGTCCATTGTTTTGACTTCGGCCACCAGTCTTTCCACAGCGATGTCCGCCTTTCCCAAAGGCATCTGTTGACCATCACACAATAAAGGACATCTATCCCACTACAAGGGACATCCGTCATTCCCATTTTCTTCCATTTTTGGATGTCTATCTCTTCCCAAGAGATGCCCGTCAGTCAACAAATCCTTATTTCTCCATTTATCAATAATTTCCTCAACTTATAATAATTATACTAACACCATTATCATCCAATTTAGCTCCCAATACTCCAAAATCATCACTTAAATAATTATCCCAATAATCCTATCACATCCCAATTAATTTCACAATTATCCTTACTAAATTCCATCACAAAAAATTAGGGTATTACATGATTACTCTTTGCTAGAATTAATTGGTTTAAAATAAAGCAAGTGTTATTCTATGTTTTGTTGTCTAAAGTATTAGAAGGTTAGGTGGGATTTGAAGATGATGTTTTAGATGGTGAGAATTCGTTAAAGTTCTATTGTTGTGAGATGATTACTGCCTAGATAAGATTGATAAGAATTATTAAGGATATTCTGTTGATGGAATTGGATCCCTATGATTTAGTAAGAATTGTTAAGGTTATAGTTTATCAGAAATTATTAAAAACAAGGTTGGATATGTTAAGGTATTACTAGGTTAAGTTCTGGAAATATTAATTGTTATTGTTAATGTACTCTTTTTAGGTTCTATTGGATATATACATGCTGCTGTTAGAATAAGTTGCTTAATAAGATTCAGAATAAGTTGCTTGATAAGGTCCTATTGATAACGTTAAGGAGAAGTTGCTTGAATAAGAATAAGTCTTGTCGGCATTCTTTAATGATGATGTTGTGCTATTGGTGGTTAAAAGGCAGATTTTTGTTGATAAGTAGGTTCTAGATTATATTGTATGAGATAAGTTTTGGATTATATGAAAAGCATGTTGGTGGATAGGTGTGGATTTTATTAAGAGCATGATGGTTCCTTGGTATACTCATAAACCTGTTGAGTGATGACTCCTTGATAATTGTTGAGATACTGTTAGATGAGGTAATTATACTTAATAAGGTTAGGATTGGTTTTGATAATTGTTGGAAATATTACATAGGCATGTTACTACTTATTGTGTTGCTCCCTGTTTTCCTTGAACATGTCCAGTTATAGAATATGTAAAAGCTTTTAGTTTGAAAGTACTCCTTGACACTTGATAAACCATTATCCCATTAACTACATAAAATCCTAAGTTGAAGACACGATTGAATTAGTGGAATAAACTATTGGACTCATTGTATGATGGTTCTCCTTGGTTGCCGTATTGGAGGAGTACTATGGTATAAATTGAGGAATGTTGGGACATTGTTAGACGAGGTTATTATGCTAGATAGGTTATATTGTTGTTAAGAGATGTTGTTAAGAGGTTGTGTTAGATGTTAGGTTGTGATCATATCTTACTTGGAGATGTATTGATGCTTGTTTGCTTGATGATTGTTTATTAGATCTAAGTTGTGATTCTGTTGTTGATCGAGGATGTAGTGATTGTGTGCATTCATGCATCATTGTTTTCTAAAATGAAAATGAATTTCTCATGCATAGATTTTATATAAAGGTGGTAATGAAAGAGATATTTAAAGAAAATGAAAGGGGTCTGAGTTGGGTTGAAGTTCACCGATCATTCCCGAGTAATTTAAAAGAAAGAAAACAGTTTAAGTTCATCATGATGGAATAAGTTCACCATTATGATACAAATTCACCATTGCAGTATAAGTTCACCGATTTGGTTTAAGTCCACCAGTAAGGTACAACAAGTTCACCGCAAGAATACATGTTCATAGAGTATAAAGTTCATTGTGATTGAAGTTCATCACTGTTTTTATAAATAAGTAAGTTCACTATTGTAGTATAAAGTTCATCACCGTTTTTATAAAGAAAGAAAGAAAACTAAAATGAGAAAAGAATTTTATAAAAAGATTTAAGTAAATGCATTGCATGTTTTATATTTTATTTCACTTCTTACTGAGCGTTAAGCTCATAGTTTAAGTTTTGTGATGTAGGTATGCATGAAATTAAGGATAGGAGCAGTTGATGGAGCATTTGCATGTTGCGGACTTGGTGGCTGACAAGGCTAATGGTTTAAAAGGAAAATGTAATGATTTTATAAATCATTTAATCTATAAAGCTTTAAGTTATGACGTGCTTTTTAAGTAGTAAATGGTTTTTAACAAACGAAAATTTATTTATACATTTCTTATTCAATAAGTTTTTAAACACCAAGTCTTCCACTGAGTTTTATAAATGATAAATGCCTTTCAAATTATAAGTTTTAAATTGTAAGAAAACTGGGATGTTACAGTTGTTGTGGTTGTCATCAAGGTAGAGATTTTTATACTTTCAGCACTACATTGCATCATGTTTTGAAGACTGATATTTTTTTGGATAACACACCCTTAAAATCTGACGGAGACTGTTTTGACAGCACGTCTGTTTTTATGTATATGTATATTTTCTCATGTTTACTTTATCGTACATGGTATACTATTTGATATTCTGTGCACATTTGATGGTTTGATATCTGTGCATACATCTTGGGAGGATGAATCCTCTTGATGCTTTAGGCACTCTAGCACTAAAGCATCACGAGGCTATCCTATGCAATCTTCTATTGCAAGAAGATTAGTTGTTTGTACGTGAGAATGGGTGATAGGGCATTGGTGACATGTCCATGAGTTTTGAGCTCGAAAGTTAAAATGGAGATGGGATGGTGATGACTCTTCCTTGGTTCTCGAGCCCCAAAACTTGGCCAAGGTGTTTAGTCATACAGATTGAAGGTTTTCAGTCACTAAGCTTTGTCTATCCTACTACAGTTCCATTTGATGGGTTGCGTGATGGATCATAGCTCTACTCGTTGGCAACCCTTATCAATTTGGAACCTATAGGTATTTTAGTTAAGAAGTAATCCATCGTGAGCAACCTTATTTGTTACTTTGATTATACAGATCATATAGGCACTAAGCTATGGCTCGTTGACACATCCGGGCAATTATACGAGTTGTGTCATCATGGAGCTTGCTCGCAGGCAACTCGGGTGATATGTTGGATCTTTGGATCGCCATCATTATATTTCCTCTATCTCATTAGGTGCTACTCTTGACAGATGGAAACATTTCTATGGTATGTACAGGATGGGTCCTTGTGTGACCATTGCTTTTCACTGATGATTTTTTTTGTACGAAAAACGATGTTGGCATATTTTATGGTATAACTGTCAATGTATACAACAAGTTTTGATGAAACCACATCGAGGGCACATGGGTCGGTTTGATAAAATGATAATGAGGTTTTAGATGCTTTAAAATCCATGTACGGTAAATGAGAAGCATGAAAAATGGTTTTCAAAGATGAGAAAAACAATTTTTCACATACATTGCATTTAGTATACATTCCCCTATTGAGTTTGTCACTTACCACTTAGACTATATTTTTCCTAGGTTGTTATATAGGTTCGGTGAATGGAATTTACACTTGTCATTGTGGGGCGTTGTCGGTAACTATAATACCACCGAAGTTTATTGTCTAAGTTTTGTTGGAGTAAATGGAATGATATTAGTATTGGAGTGTGATTTGTGGTTATGGTTGTTGGAGGTGTGATTTTTCATATTTTTAGTGAATTAGCAGTGGAGTGGTCAATCAGTGAATGGTTTGATTGACCACTAAGTAGGCGATTGAGAAGGATGGGCGGTGGTTCAGCAACATTACATAGTCAAAATTGGGATGTTTTGTGAACGATAAGTGAACGACCGAGTTTTGAAGCAGATTTGTGAAATTTGAGTTTAGCGGTCGATCATAAGAGTTTAGCAGTTGGTCACGATTATTATAGAGTGTAAAATGTTTGATTTGCGGTCGATCAGCTGAGTGTTGGTGATTGACTGGTATTTTAAAAATGTACAAAGTCTAAAATTAGGCTAAAGTGGGGTCGATCTTGGGAAGAGGTTCATCGATCGGTAAGTTGAAAAGTCACCAGAAATGTGTTTCAACGTCATGTTTTTATTGGATAAATAAGTGATTACTCACCAACGTTGTGCTGAGGAGACATGTAACATCCCATCTTACATTTTTCTTTCTGTTAAAAATTTTTCTTTGGAAACTTATTTAAAAACATGTGAAGGGAAAATAATAGAGTGAACATAAGCAGAAGTCTTTATAAATATTAAAAACATACAATCACAGCTTTAAAACTACTTAAAACAAACATCTTTAAAACTAAACTGTTTAAAACATTTAAAAACTATTTAAATTCCTTGAATACTTAAACACACTTTATTTCATTTCATGAGCCTTAACCCCCAAGGTCAATATGTGCCAGGTAACGAAAGCGCTCATCTTGTCATGCTTCATCCACGTACACTTAATTAGGGTCACAATCATCACCTACGTCACAAGATAAATTGTAAGCCTAACGCTTAGTAAGAGATCAAATATAATGAGTAATGTATGCTCATGCTGACTCTATGCTCATGTCTTTCATGTCAGAAAAGAACCTATCCTTTATATTCTTTAATCATAGTCTCATAATAGTTCAAAACACTAGAGATTTCCCACGGAAGAGAATACATACATCCTTGGGATTTAACCTGGGCAGAGCCGTCAATCGGGGGAAGAGATACATCGTCTTGTACTTCTCCCAAGTAGTTTTGTTACCAATCTCCCCAATCTCCAACGTCTATTTACATTTATTAGACACATTTTATTCTCGTGCAATGCATGTATATGCAACCTTATCATAACATTTATACTTATGATCCTTGTCAAGGATGCACTTCACATAATTCAACAATATATATCAAACATTGAGAATACAAAGAGAGTAAATCAATTCAACAGAAAGCTAATCTCAATAGTTTACTTAACGATTTACTAAGGTAGTAATGCAACAAAAGACAACATTTTATCTAATAGTTTATTGAAGCAAGAAATAACAAGGGCAACATCAACCATTTTATCAATGATACAGAGAGCAATTCCAACAAATAATCGTTAATAACAAAACCTTAATGTTAATAACAGAACATCACAATTAATAACCTCTAGCATCAAGAACATACTTAATTTTCTCGCCCTCATCTAACAATATCATCAACAAATTAGAGAGTAAAGTGTAATAAACCTAGCATGCATCCTCATTATTGACTTCTAATACAGTAAATAAATCCAGGACAACATCAATTTCGCTTAATAGAAACAAGATTCCTCAATATCTTGAAAAAAGAGAGCCAATCTAACCATGTTAACTTTATTTTCAATTCACGTTTTATCGAATTGTTAACAACAGAGAGCCTATTAATGTTTTTCTTAAGCAATAATGGAAGAATATGGCAGAATCAATCCCAAAATAACATTATCGTCAATAGGTTATCAAAGCAGTAGCTGGAAAACAAACATGGTCGAATCCATCTAAAAAATATATCATCAACAAACAACAAAAAACATTCCTAATCTTGTGATGTAGTCCATCTCTGGCAAAACACACACAATATCTCTTACCTCTCTTAGCAATTCCCTCTTCTGTTGAAGCTCCTCCTGCAAAATCGCAAAGAAGCACATCAGTATTCTCCAGAAAACCAAAAACATAGGAGCTTGAGAGAAAACCAGGAGACATCTATGTTTTCTTCTATCAATTCTCCCATATGACATGTTTATAAACGTTATAGGGAGATTACAAGGCACGACAATTTAGATTCCATGCACCATTTCATTTTCTAGACGACGGTTTCCATTTTCCAGGCGACTATTAGTGTCTCGGTCGATCACCCTCTTCATGTGATCAACCACAATTTTCAAAGTCATAGCCATGATTGACCGCAATTCTTTGATGATGGTCCACAATTCTGTCTTCTCCAGAAATATCAGTCGATCACCCTCTAGTGGATGATCGACAACTTCCAAAATGGTTACAATCTGTATAAATTTTGCTTTTTGGAACAGGTCGATCACCCCCTTCAACTGATCGACTGCTTCCAAATTTTTTGCTCTCGGTAATAATTTTTAATTTCCATGATTGACCACTCCTTCCTCATGTGATCAACAGCCACCCCAAATTTTCGTTCTACTCTCTATTTAAATGATAATCCTCTTACTTACTCTTCTAATATATAGACAAGAACAAAACTAACACATTTATAATTCCATATACCTCTACTTGTTAACAATATCATTATCATCATTGATAAAAAAACTCAAGAAATCACAATTCACTATGCCCAAATACCATATTACACATAGTTGGAGTTTTACATATAGATGAATTTTTTGAATATTACAAGATGCCATCTCTTGCTTAGATTAGTTGAAAAAGAAATTAAACATATACAAAAGAAGGAAAGCTGGAGAAAAGAGAGGAAGAACCGGGGAAATCAAGAGAGAGAAAGGAGAAAGGGGAAATCTATGAGGAAGAAGAAGAAGAAGAAAGGAAGAGGAGAAGGCTTTAAATCGGAAGAAACTTTGTGCTCTCATCTCTTTAAGGAATAGAGGTAAGAAATGTTGTGTGTCTTTTCCCTTTTTGGGCTACATCACGAGAGATAGGTGGATTTTATTCACTTGAGGATATGTTGGTTGATAGCTATTAACTTGAATTGCTCATATTGTTGATCATATTGTTTAATGTTTGGTTAAGGATTTTATATGTTAATGATGTGTTAGGTTGTGTGCACTCATTTATGTACATGCATCATGGTTTTCAAGAAATGTTAATAAATAGATTTCTCATGCATAAGTGTTTTTATGAAATTAAATGCTAAATGTTAAAGAGTATGGAAAGATAAACTTGAGTTTGTTAGTTTGATCTCGATTGATGTCGAGATAGACTGGCCAACGGTTGGTGAGTTCATGAAGCATTGATGTGCATGACCACTAGTGAGTTTCGATTGATGTCGAAATGGATCGTTGTGCATTGAAATGTACAACCACTAGCAAAACTTTCTATTGATGTTGGAGCTACTATACCAAGGTGATAGGTCATTGTGCATTGATATGCACAACAACTAATAGGCGGTTCGATTGATGTCTAGTCTGTATCAAGAGACGTTATGCATTGATGTACATAGCGGTTAATGAGTCTTCGATTGATGTCAAGACAAAATGCATTGACGTGTATAGAAAAGGAAAGAAAGGAATTTATACAAAAATCATTTTATGTAAAATGCATTGTATGAATCATATTGCATATTATTTCTTACTAAGCGTTAGGCTCATATTTATGCTCTTGTGATGTAGGTATGTACTGTGACGAAAAAATAAGTGGTTGATGGAGGATTTGCATGTTGTAGAACTTGTGGCTGACTAGGTTAAAGAGTAAAAAGAAAAGTAAAAATGTAAAATTTTTCAATTCATGTTTTGTAAGTTGAATATGATTTAATGAAAAGGATTTTGGTCTTTGGATTATCTCTTTCTTTTAATGTGGTTTTTACTGAAAGTCTTCCACTACGTAATTTTGTAAAGAAATGTGTTTTGAATAAATGGTTTTAATTGTATGGAAAACCAGGTCGTTACAGTACCTCTCTAGTGGGTGTATCAATCTTTTCTGGGATGTGCGGAGGTTTGTTGGTCTAATTTCTTCGTACCGAGTACGATTCGTAGGATTGATATGCATGCCTATATAGATGGGGTGAATTAGGTGTGCTAACTTTTTTGTCCAATATTTATTATCTCTAAACCCTAAGTGATTTAATGCAAATAAATAAACAAGTAATCATAAATATAAAGAAGTTTAAGAATATAGAAAATGCAAATGGAATTCGTTCATGCGGTTTGGCAACTCTGGCCTACGTCTGCGCTCCAAGCTTTCTACTTGGAGATCCTTAACCATCTAACCTCCCCAATTGGTAATGATTGACTTCACGAGTGTCAACCAAACCTTTACTGACTATTCTCAGGGTGTCATCCTCTAGATTGATCTACATGGGCGTCAATCTAGCATTTTAATGTTTGAGTACAATAATAACGTAAAACTAAAATTTCTAACTCTCCCAAATATAAATTCTCAAGTTTAGGAGTTGGAGAGTTAGGATTGACACTTAGTTACAAATGAGAGATCGAGTATAAAATTTGGCAGAGTTTTGCTTCAATTTTCTCTTGGTTAGTTTGAGCTTCGGAGTGTCTATTATATATAAAAGCTGTGAAGCCAATCGACCACCTCCATTTTAGTCGATTGTCATCTGACTTTTGGAAACTAGTCGTTGCAATGTATAGTCAGAGCGGTCAACCACTTTAGCATATCGGTCGACCGCTTCTTCACAATTCTAAAGACTCAGTTGATCAAAATCATAGCTGCTCGACCACTTTCCTTAGCCGTAGAAACAAGGAGCTCACTTTCCATTTTTCCAGTCGACTGCTTTCCAACTGGTCGACTACTTTTCTAGCATTTTGCATAATGAGCAATCTGTCAATTATGTCAGTCGACCATTTCAAAATTGGTCAACTGACTCCTTCAGCATTTCACCATTTTAGTCGACCTCCTCAAGGCTTTAGTCAACATTTCCTTCACGTTTTGTCTTTATTAAATTTTCTAAGTCCCAAATATCAACATGTTAGAATTGATACCCGCCTATAGGGGGGTGTCAATGGGGGTGAATTAGGCGACACTAAACTTTTTTGTGTGATTATTAATTTCACTAACCCTAAGTGATTTATAAAAAATAAAGCATACAATTTAAAACAAATAATAAAGGAGATAGGGAAAGAGAATACGAACACGGTTTGTTCACGTGGTTTGGCAACTCCAAGCTTCCCACTTGGAGATCCTTAATCGCCCAATCTCCCCGATTCGCAATGTTTGACTTCACGGGTTTCAAACAAACCGTTTACAACTGACTCTTCATAGGGCATCACCCTTTACTCGACTAATTGGCAGGGCATCACTCTTCACTTGAATAATTCGTAGGGTATCACCCTTTTCGTTTGAGTACAATGTGGAAAATGAAAGTTACAAACAATAACCTAACTCTCCCAAATATGAAACTCAGGTTTAGAAACTTGGAGAGTTAGGCTAGACACTCAAATAGTATTTTGGAATTTAGTATAAAAAATGGTAGGGCTTCACCTCAGAGTGTCTTATATTTATAGACACTGAGAAATCGGTTGACCATTTTCTTTTTGGTCGACTACATCCAATCGTTGTAAAAGATCCGTTGAACTTTGCTGTTCAGATCGGTCGATCCAATCGGTTGACCTCAGAGCCATTAATCTAGGTTTCAGTCAATAACGAAACCGCTCCCTCTACCGCTTCTCCGACCGCAAATCTGAGAGGCAATATGTCTTTAAAATCGATCAACCAAATCTTCGTTGCTTGACTGCTTCCTCGATTGCAGAACTGATGAGTAATCTGTATATGTCACGGTCGATCAACTAGTCGACTACTTCCTTCGTGTGGGCAGTTTTTGGTCTACCTCCTCTGCTGTTTACTCGACCTCATGCCTTCCATTTGTCATCCTTGATATTTCGAAGTCCCAATATGATACATATTCACTACATGGTCTTAGATAAACATGTTAGCACAACTTAATACCCACATTAAGGGTATTTCCAAGGAATATCAATATAAATAGAATGATTAAAAAATTAAGAACAAAAACCAACGAACAACTTATAATTTCAATCAATACAATCATTATCAAAATAAATAAGTCTAATAACACTTAGGCTAACAATCTGCCCATTTTTTATAATGACAAAAATTATAAGTTGTTTATACCTAGGACTAAGCATGTGCATATAGTATCGCATATTTTGATCTCTCCCCCTTAGTTTATGCAATATTTCTAACATTTAAATTCATGTAACATGCAACCTCCAACTTATATAACTCTCTTCGTCTTTGTCATAATAAAAAAGAAATCATGGGGAGGCCTAAAACATAAAAAAAAAAATCTCCCACTTTTTCAAAATTCAAAACATAGAAATTATTAGAGGGATATCAATCAATCAAAACAATTCAACATATTAATATTTCAAACAAATTATCATTCCCCCTTTCACATTTGCTATACACATAAAAAAAAATTGGGGTTTATCAACAATCAAATCCTATCACATTTTTCTCTCCCCCTATATCAATGTTCAAAATCAATTTATTGGGGAAAATCAAACAATCAAGTAATACAATTTATTTTCAAGAATATGACGCCAATTATAATATTACCACTTGAAATAATATTTTCTTCCCCTTTGTCAAAATTCAAATTCAAGTCCATGGAGATATCCAAAGAATCAAAACAAAATGATTTATTCAAAAACTATTCTCCCTTTAAGTCATTACGAACATATAAGAGTTGGGGAATCCAAAGAATCAAAACACAACACTTCAACAAATTAATTCTCCCCCTTTGACATTAAACACAATATAATAGATGGAAATTTTTATCAAACACACAATTCTATTTTCTCCCCCTATGTTAATAACCAATTTTAAATCAATGGGGAAATCCAAATGATCAAAATAAAACATTTCTATTTTCTCCCCCTATATTAATAAACAATTTCAATCCAATGGGGAGATCCAAATAAAAATCAACATCCAACAATTCAACAATTCAATATATGCAATTTAGAATACCATATCAAAATAAAAGAGTTAATAGCAACTTAGAATTTTGGGTTTGATTCCTTTAGGAACCCAAATCAACTTAGAAGTTTCCCTTTTGTCATTTAATTTTAAAGGGCAACTAAAAGATTTATGTCCTACACAATTACAAGTATTGCAAGTAGTAAGTGCAACAAACAAATTCTTGTAATTTTTCTTTCTTACAAAGAGTTAATAGCTAATATCAGCTTTATCAAAAGTAATCATTTGCTTTCCTAAAAGCATATTAAAATTTTTGCTACCGTTAGTATACTTAAGCACAATAGAGTTCAAATCAATATTTTTCACTATCAATTCATCAACATCAAACTCTAAAGACTTAATAGTAACATTTGAACCTTCAACCATGCTTTTCAAATCGAAAATTTGATTTTCAAGGGATTTAACCAATTCAACATCTTTTCAATCAAATTGTTATTATCCTTTTTCAGCATATTATATTTTCATTTAAACACATTAAATTTATCAAGTAACTCATTAAAACCATCAAACAATTCATCATTATCATCAAATTCACTATCTAAATCACTAGATGAATTGTGTACCTTTTCCTCCTTGGTCATGAAGCAAAAGTTGGAGACTTTTTCAATCTCAGAAGAAGAGCTTTTCTCGCTATCATCCCACGTGGCCTTGAAGGCTTTCTTCTTGAATGCCTTTGATTTCTTCTTTGCTTTGGGGCATTCGATAGATGTATGTTCGGATTTCCCGCATCCAAAACAAACGATTACCTTCTTTCCTATTACCTTCTTTCCTTTTCTTTCTTCCTTTGAAGGTATTTGTTGAACTTCTAGGTAATGAACTTAATTTCTTCATCTTCATCTTCTCCCTCTTCCTCGGAATCCACTTGAGCACTTGTGGAGGTTTTGAGAACAAGGATTTTTGGTTTAAAGATCTCCTTCTCTTTTTGCTCCTCTTTCTCGTTGCTCATTATCGTAATCTTATGAGTAATTAATGATCTGATGAGCTCTTCCATCTTCATGGCTTTTAAATCTCGCTCTTCTTGAATGGCGGTCACCTTTGGTTGCCATGCTCTCAATAAACACCTAAGTATTTTTCTCACCAACTCTTCGTTGGGATACACTCTACCAAGCACTTTTAAACCATTAGTAATGTTAATAAAACATGTAAACATACAACCAATAGTTTCATCTTTATTCAAACAAAATAATTCATATTCATGTATAAGCATGCTCAATTTAGATTCTTTTACTTGATTATTGCCCTCACGCATAATTTCAAGCAATTTCCAAATTTCAAAGGCACCATCACATGCTTGAACTCTATTAAACTCATCCCTATTTGGAGCACAATATAGAGTATTTATAGTCTTTGCATTCATGCTCAATTTTTTTTATCACTATCATTAAATTCACTATATATCTTTGGAACCTCTATACCATTTTCAATTTTATGCAAAATGAAAGACCCATTTTCAATAACATTCCAAAGATCATAATCAAATGATTGAATATATATTCTCATTGTAGCCTTCCAATAAGTATAATCACTACCATCAAAATATGGAGGCCTAAGTAAAGATTGTTCTTCAACTTGGATATTGAAGGCCATAATAATTTATATATTCAAAAAATCCAATTGATATAAATTAAATAAATGTATGCAAATATTCACAATATCAAACAAAAGTTTTAATGAACCTGCTCTGATACCAATTGTTAGAATCGGTGCCCACTTATAGGAGGGAGAGGTGGTTGTATTATGTGACACTAAATTTTTTTGTGTGATTATTAATTTCTCTAACCCTAAGTGATTTATCAAAAATGAAGCATACAATTTAAAACAAATAATAAAAGAGATAGGGAAAGAGAATGCAAACACGATTTGTTCGCACGGTTCGGCAGCTCCAAGCTTCACCTTGGAGATCCTTAATTGGCTAATCTCACCGATTGGCGATGTTTGACTTCACGGGTGTCAAACAAACCATTTAAAATTGACTCTTATCAGGGCGTCACCTTTTACTTAACTAATTCGCAGGGTGTCATTCTTCACTTGATTAATTCGTAGGGCATCACCTTTTTGTTTGAGTACAATGCGGAAAATGAAAGTTACAGACAATATCCTAACTCTCCCAAGTATGAAACTCAAGTTTAGGAACGTGGAGAGTTAGGCTAGACACTGAAATAGTGTTTTGGAATTGAGCATAAAAATTGGCAGAGCTTCACTTCAATTCCTGGTTCAATGCATTGAGCCTCAGAGTGTTTTATATATACAGACACTGAGTGTAATATCTCGAATGTGTTCTTCCCACATTGCGTGATGTAATCATCATCGTGATATTTAATACATTGCATTGCATATTAGTGTGTGTTAACTTATGGCGCTTAACTATGGTGTAATTATTATGGGATAAAAAATTAAGTATAAAAATTTGAAGAAAAACTTTATCTTTGGAAATTCAGACGTATGCGGACAACATGGGGACGAGATATGTCATCCGCAAATGTACATAAAGTTGTCCCTATGTTTTGGGATGATTTAGGACGAAGCCCTCACATCCTAATTCGTCTCTTGGATGATTCGGGACGAATGGGGATGAGTGCAGATGAATGCGAGACGCAGACATTTTGAATTTATCCAATTCCTTGAAAGTTTGGATGAGTGTGGACGCTATATGCGGACACCTCTCTTCATCCAAATGACACATTCGGACAGGTACATACGCATGAGGACGAATGCAGGCACGGAAGATTTGAATCTGTCCAAATTCTAGATAGTTTCAGACATTTGTAGACGCATAATGCAAACGCCTTTCTTTGTCCGAATGCCAAATTCAGACAAACGCGAACGAGAAAAGAACGCACACCCTCGTCCAAAAAGTTCCAGTTTTGCGTAAAAATAAGTTTTAAATAACGAAATTAAAGATAAATTATCAGATGAAAACCCACGAACCCGACTCTGTAGGTGAGCTCCTCCCACGACCAAACCACATCGCCACCAACTCCTCATGTTTCTACTCTCTAATTGGTGCACAACAATTTCTCTAGGTATGGATTCGTGTTTTAATCACCAAATTTGTGCTTTTTCTGCACTTTTAGAATTTCCTGCGGAGAGAGAGCTCCCTACAAGAGAGAGTTCCATGTGCGAGAGAGAGGTCTTCCTAATAATTGTGAGAATTATGAGTGACGAGTTTGAGTGATCTATCTCTAAGGAGGATTCGCGGGTTTGGTATAACAGTGTGACTTCATTAGGTTGGGGATTTGATAAATTCTACTACTACAATGTTGTCCATGAGAAAATTCTTTAATATAGGTAAGGATTGGTAGAGTCTTGGCCAGTGAAAGCCCTACCCACAAGTAGTGTCCTTTTTGCTTTCCTTCTTGTGAATCAATGCTTTGCTTGGTAAAGAAATTAGCAATGCTTCTTGTTAGGATTATAGTCATTAGTGTTTAGAACTATAATGCAAAGTGATGAATCGAAGATTTTAATCCCTGCTTTTAAACCTTATTATATGAATTGTTCCACTATAGAGTGTTCTATAATCTATTAATTTCGAATAAACTATTTGTAAACCTCTTAGTATTATCTGTGGATATTAATTCTCTGTGAATCGCCGACTGTTAGTTCTACTTCCTTTGAATACTCTGAACATGGTTCCTGCTCACTAGTTGATGGTCTCAATATGACAAGTTATTGCTATTCTATCATTGTTTGTTACTACGTAATATAATATTGTGTGTTTACTCTTTAATTTCCTCATTAGAAGCACGGTATGATATTGTATGTTTACTGTTTAATTTCTTCATTAGAAGCATGATATAATATTGTATGTTTACTATTTAAATTCCTCGTTAGAAACATGATAGGATGTGGTGTGTTTACTATTTAATTCCTCGTTAGAAACATGATAGGATATGGTATGTTTACTGTTTAATTCCTCCTTAGAAACATGATAGGATATTGTATGTTTACTATTTATTTCCTCGTTAGAAACATAATAGGATATGGTATGTTTACTGTTTAATTCCTCATTAGAAACATGATAGGATATGGTATGTTTACTGTTTAAATTTCTCGTTAGAAGCATGATATAATATTGTATGTTGACTATTTAAGTTCCTTGGGTAGAAGCATGATAAATCATCACATATTGGCTGCCTAATTTTATGTGTTGGTTGTCTAATTCATGCACGTTATTTGCTATTTAAGTTATTGCCATATTTGTTCTTCAATTTGCTTTTATTTGTTGGTATCCAATTCTATGTGTTATTTAAATTCCGTTGTTTTATATATTGTGTAAACATGCATCACGCTAATAGAAACAGGTAAGGAGTATCACCTTTGGGGTGGTACTCACATGCATGGTGTGAGGAAAAATGATAAAGGAAAAGAATGAAAGAAAAGAAAATGGGAAGATCGGGGATGGTGGGCTAGTTCAGATCTAACCTAGTAGATGGACTTAAGCCCCTCCCTCGTCGGGAATGAGACCAATTACATACAAGAGGTTAGAATCTGACCAAGACTATTCCACCACAAATGGGTTCCTCCATCTTCCGTTCGACGTACGAGTAATGAATGAAAGAATGAATGGACGAATTAAAAGAAAATATTGGTTTGGGGTGGTACCCATTCTAAGAAGAACTAAAGAGAGGCATGATCATATTGCATAACCCAATTCCTTACTGGGCCTTTAGGCTCACATTCTACTTGTGGTGTAGGAAATAATCAAGAGATGATAATACCAGGAGCAGAGAAGGATGCATCTCCCATGGAGTTTGCTGATTATCCAGATGAATTGCGACCTGAGTAAAATTATGGCTTGAAAGAAGAAAAGATCAAATCACTTCTTTGAAATAAAATGAGTAGGGTACTGTTTTGTAAAACGTTTAACTCTTACTCTAACTGTTGAACCATGTTTTGATTAGTAGTTACTTTTCAGTTTTAAAACTTGAACTTTAGTCAATGCATTTAATGTTTCCTCTTTACTCTGAATTTCTTATATTATTTAGATTTCTACGTTAAAAATAAGTTTTACTTTCACTCGTTTTAAGTAAATAAAAACAAAAATTTTTACATTGAAATTTAAATAGAAAATTTAAGTTAAGAAAGACCAGATTTGACGCGGGGCATCATAGTTGGTATCAGAGCCATAATCAGGTCATGGACGATTCACTGCGGATAAATCAGACTCATCAAGCAATGTTCCTCTGACTGTAAGTTTACGTTTATATTACTGAACTGTTTCCCCTTAACTTATTACGTTACAACGTGAAATTATATAGGACTAAAAAAATGACTGAAATGTTTCCCTTAAACTTATTTCTCTACAATATGGAACCATATGGGATTATAAATGGCTAGGCGAGGAAGAGGAAATATTCCATGTAATGAGGAAGGGTCCCGAGTGCCCAGCCAGCTAGAGGGCAACGGCTGTGATGAAGCTCTTGATCGTATCGCTGATGTATGGAGCAGCAATCTCTAAATATGCATTGACAGTCTCAATTCATGGAACAACATTTTCGATACATGGAGAGAATGATGGGGTAGGAGCAAGACAATGGTAATGGAAATCAATGAGCAATACCGATTCAACCGGTTCAAAGAGAAGCTGGAGGGGAAAGGTTCCAAAGGCTCAAGCCTCCCTATTTCAACAGGAATATTTTGGATATTACGATAGCTGAGGAGTGGATACGCTCCATGGAGAACAAATTCGCATATGCAGAGGTCAGCGAGACAAAGAAAGTCAAGCGTGCCACTTATTTGTTGACTTATGATGCGCATTTCTGGTGGGACTTGATCAAGTCTTCACGAGATGTCACTACCCTTACATGGAAATACTTCAAAGAGCTATTCAATGAGAAATATTTCAACCACACCATTCGTACATGGAAGTTAGTGGAGTATGCTAAGAGATTTAAAGCATTATCCTGTTATGCTCATCATTTGGTCGCTACAGATGAGTACAAAGTTCACCATTTCATTCAGGGAGTTAAGATTGAGATTTTGGAAGGAGTCATTGGAGCTGGCATGGAAGGTGCCACCTATTCGAATATTGTGGCAAGGGCCTTAGCTGTGGAAGGGGTAAAGTTTATGGCGGCTAGACAAAGAGAGGCAAATCAGAGAATGTGGAAAGCCAATTCAAACTAGCAATCGCGTGACGGTCCCTCAACGGGCCGAGGTTTTAAACGACCTTCTGCGGGTGGGACACAACAAAGACCAAATAAATGACCAATGATGTAGACGACTAATGCCCCTCAGCCTAATGCATGCCCAAAAAGTATGAAAGTTCGTCATGGAGAGTGTCTGGCTGGCTCTGAGAAGTGTTTTTCATGTGGAAAGTCAGGCCATGTTGCCAAAAAACTGCCCAACCCGGTGGTCTAGGAGGTGTGGCCTCGCGAGTTTTTACTATGTATGGAACGGACCTGAACGTGGAGCAGCCAGCAGTTGTGACAGGTACACATAAATTTATGCAATATTTGTGATGTGCAGTATTAACTGCTCCCTAGTCAATTAGGAGATCTTACCATAGATTAAATAAGTTACCTAATCCTAACAGGTACCGTTTATGTTAATAAATGTGTTTTATACGTTCTATTTGATTTGGGTGCTGCACACTCTTTTATTTCAACAAAGTTCTGCGAACAAATCAATTGTTTCTCTAGTAGCGTGAACTTTACACATCGCGTGTTGTTGCCTTTCGATGATCATTTAATTACTGATGGAATCCTTAAAGCCTATGCAATAGAGATAAATGGCCGTTTATTTTCGGACCGATCTAATTATTATGGACCTAAAGGACTACAACATTATCATCAGAATGGATTGGCTATCTTCGCATTATGCGGTCATCAATTATAAGAAGAGGGAAGTCTGTTTTTGCCCTCCGGGTGGCAAACTGCACATTTTCCAAGGAACCAAAGAGAAGGGAAATATGGTTGTTATCTCTGCGCTTAAGGCAAATAAATTTGCTAAGGAATGGATGTGTCGGGTTCTTAATCAATTTGATCGACACTACAGCAACTCCAGAGACTAAACTGGAGGATGTTGCGATAACCCGTGACTTTCCAAATGTTTTTCTTGATGATCTTCCAGATTTACCCCCTGACCGCGAGATCGAATATGAAATCAACTTACAGCCTGGCACAGAACCTATTTCCAAAAACCCGTATCGTATGGTGCCAGCTGAATTACGAGAGTTGAAGGTTCAATTGGAGGAATTGATCACCAAGGGGTTTATTCGTCCGAGCTTTTCTCCTTGGGGTTCACTAGTACTATTTGTTAAGAAGAAAGATGGGACGATGAGGATGTGCAACGATTATCGTGAATTGAACAAAATAACAATCAAGAACAAGTACCTGTTACCAAGGATTGATGATCTGTTCAACCAGTTATGTGGTGCTCAGGTGTTTTCAAAAATTGACCTTCGATCAAGTTAATACCAATTGAAGGTTAAACCTGATGATGTACCTAAACTACGTTCCACACTAGGTACGAACACTATGAATTCTTAGTTATGTCATTCAGGTTAACCAACGCCCCTGCAGCCTTCATGGATATGATGAATCGGGTCTTCAGAGAGTTTCTGGACAATTTTATTATTGTATTCATTGATGATATCTTGATATACTCTTGATCAAAGGAAGAGCATAGTGAACATCTATGAATAGCTTTATCAATTCTTAGCCAACACTAGTTGTACGCAAAATTTTCCAAGTGTGATTTCTGATTGAGCAAGGTTGGTTTCCTTGGCCATGTGATCTCCATGTGATCTCCAAGGATAGTATCTCCATGAACCTGGCAAAGGTGCAAGCAGTTATGGACTGGGTTCAGCCAAAGAATGTTGGAGAGGTGAGAAGTTTCCTTGGGTTGGCTAGATACTATAGGCATTTTATCGAGGGATTCTCTAAGATCGCTCTACCACTCACTGGTCTGACAAAGAAAAACACGCGATTTTTGTGGTCAAGCGATTGTGAGAAGAGTTTCTAGGAATTGAAGCTCAGACTAACAACTGCCCCTATGCTATCATTGCCAGTTGAAGATGGCAACTTCTATATTTATGGTGATGTGTCGAAGAGAGGGCTTGGTGGAGTCCTTATGCAACATGGAAAAGTTATCGCATACGCCTCCCGACAACTTAAGCTTCATGAGTTGAATTATCCCACGCACGATTTAGAGCTCGTTGCAGTTGTCTTCACTCTCAAGGTTTGGAGGCACTATTTATTTGGGCAGCACTGTGAAATTTTTTCAGACCGCAAAAGCCTTAAGTATATTGTCACACAGAAGGAACTAAACATGAGGCAACGATGATGGCTTGAGTTCATTAAAGATTATGATTGCGAAATTAAGTATCATCCTGGAAAAGGCAACGTGGTTGCAGATGTTCTCAGCCGCAAGGTTGCCGTAATGAGCGTTTTATGTGAGGAAATGACTTCTGGACTCTCGAGAGACTTGCAGGAGTTGGATATACAGTTGGTCCCAATGCAGTTGGATGTGGTATTGTCAAAACTGACCCTGATGCCGTCTATACTAGAGCAGATTAAGGAAGCTCAACAAAGTGATAGCGTATGTGAGAAATTCATGTTGAGCCCATCTTTATCAGAATTTCAGGATCACTATTTCCAAGTGATATCGTTAGTCATTTCTGAGAAATAGAGAATGAGAAAGTGAAGAGAGAATTGGGTGAGGATGGAATGAGTATGAACGAACCAAGATTTCCTTTACAAATGTTGTTTATTTCCTTACATGTATGTTTGGTGTGAGAACATCGATTTATTTGTTTAATAACTTAATTAGCTGTTAAATCAAAAACCCAAGCATGTTACTTCTTAGCTAGTCTACGCATGTAGTTAATCGAACAATCAAGTAGCATGTAAACTAACTAGGATTAACCAATTAAATAATAAATGGAATTACTTATCAAGCATGTTAATTGATTTGTTTGATTAACTGATAGCTGTTAATCACTTCTCGAGCATGTTAATTAATCATCTAGAGAGTATGTTAACCTAGCTAAGCAATTCATTTGACTCAAGCATGTTCATTAATCTAACTAGAGTTGAGCATGTAAATAATCAGAATAATAACTAGGATTAGTATGCTAAATCAATTAACCTCAAAAGCATGTTTAAATCATCTAGGCTAAAAGCATGTAAATCACCTTAGTCATGAAATTGATTAGAAAAATCAACTAAACCATTAATTATAGCTTGTTGATTAAGTAAAGTAATAACTAAGCATGCCAATCGACTAGAGTAGTTAATTAGAAGTGCAGGTTAACTAACTGGTGTAATCAATTAAAGGAATTGGCCAAGTATGTTAGTCAATTAGCTTATCCAATTTAGTTAGTAATCACCTAGAGATAAATATAGGAAGCATATAAATGGACGAGGAAGTCGATTTGAAGAATTAGCATGTTAAATAATATTATTATGCTACATTCGTTCAGGTGTGCTATTCCGATTGGTTGTTTACTTTTTATGTTAAATGCGCTTTCAATTACTTCTATGCACCCTTCAATTATCATGAATGTTATATTGTGAAACATCAAGCATCATGATAGGTTGAGAATCTATGATCACGCATCATGTTAATAGAAACTAATAGAGAGTGCCACAGGGTGGTAAGCACACATGCATGACTGAGGATAAATAATGAAAATAAGTAAAACAGTATGATAATAAAGGCCTCTGTGGTCCGGTAGCTTAGCCCGAGATAGACACAAAGGAAAGAATAAGGGAGTTTGGGGGCGGATGGGTAGACGGGTCTAGTCTGCAATCTAGCCGAAGCCCTCCCTTACCGGGTACGGGAGTTCTAGATTGTAGGTAGGAGACCAGGTCCGACCAGCTATACCATTTCATACAGGTCCTCCAATCTCTAGCTCGAAGTACGAGTAATGAATGAATGACTTAACGTAAAGTAATAAAATGGTAAATGGCTAATGAAAGGATTCGTTTGGGTGGCCCCCATTCCAAGATGGACTAAAGAGTGACATTCATGTGCATTAAACTCTTTTTCCTTACTAAGTCTTCGGGCTTATAGTTGCTTGTGATGTAGATGTAGGTACTAGTATGCTATGAGAAATGCACGGACTAGGAGTAGCGAAAGATAATAATTAAACAATAAAGGCAGCGGATGATGGATTTGTACGTGCGAGGGAGTTCGTGGCTGGCCAGGCATAAAGAGGGTAAAAGAGAACTAATGTCTTTAAATTAAGTTTTCCAAGTTGTATTTAATTGTCAGTTTTACTTATTAAACGTAGCATTTCACTGGTTTAGCATTTCTTCCTTAAGTTAGTTATTTACGCTTCTGCAAAGTTTTAAATAAACGATTTTCATAACGCTTCCGCATAAGTTTTACTAAATGGGATTTTATATCGAGATTTACGAATTGTCAATAGCAATCCGAACTTAGGCGCTCTCTGATTTGGTTTCAAAAACAAATTTCAAATTTTCACGCGTTATCGAGGATTTACGAAAATCTAAGTCGTTACACCAACTTTGAATCCTTAGTTGCTTTTACCTTTACCTAGAATGGGAGGGGGTCGTTTAGGGTGAGTGACTAACTCAGTAAGGGAATATAGAACAGATGCAATGCATGAGAAAACAGTCTTTCTCATCCTTTAGAAAACTAATGTCATGATTCGCATTTACCGTACATGAATTTTAAATCATTAAAACTCATTATCATTTTATTAAATAAGCCCAAAGCCGTTGATGAGACTTTTTTCAAAACATGATATATGCATAGACAACTATATTTTGAAAATATGTCAATATCATTTTCCAATCCAAAAACATCATCAGTGAAAAGAGATGGTCATACAAGAACCCATCTGCCCATTGTGCGATCGACCAAGAGCAGTGTTACAGTCGACCTACGACCAATTTTGCACAATCTGCTCCTTTTACGGTTGACCAAAAATAGTGTTTTAGTTGACCAACACTATTACGATTGACCGGACCTGTGACAGTGGCCTATCGCGCCTACAGTGGTGGTCAACCACTGTGATGGACCAATTCCACTTTTGGTTGACCAGCGCGTCACCCACACATGCTAGGTTCCCCATGGTTGACTGTACTTCATACAGTGGTTGACCGAGACAACAAACAAGAGTTGTTTTCTAACAAAACAACGCACCGATTTTGCTCATTTTTGCCTTCCAACGACAAATAATCATACATAAACTTCAATACAACCAATATAACCTAGAGATGTCCCTCAGAAAACATACATATACATAAAAACAGATGAGTGATCGAAGTAGTTCCCGTTGGGTTTTCTAAATGTGGTATCCCACAAAATATAAGTATTGAAAAATATGATGCGATGCAGTGCAGTGCAGAAAGTATAAATATTCCTACCTCGAGGATGACCACGACATGCTTATCAACAAGTCAGCTCCATGCACCCACTGACATCTCCAAAACCTATAGTAAGGTCAATGTCAACATCCCATCAAACATACAAGGGATAATAAAAAAGTCTCAAACAAGACTCAGGTTTCAAGACGATTTCTAGGGACACTCACTAGTCCCAAACCGGAAACCAAAATCAAGAATACAACTAGGATCCTTAACCAAAAACCAACTGCAATCGAAAAGGATCAACACCAGACTCCCCAACTCAAACGAGAAAAGACGGATTCCCTACACCTTGAGCTAAGAATCTACATGATTAAGAATGAGGAATGGCTGATGAAGCCGAATGGAGTTAGTTAAACCTAACTCCAGAAAACAAATGGTGCAGTCAAGCAAACACAACCATGGTCGGCTCGACACCCCAACAAACTACCCACAAGTCTAACCGGTCGACGAGACATGCTAACAATTTATAGAACACAACACACTCGGTTGACTTCTAAAGTCAACTGAGTATGACTTTAGTGGAAAAACTAGCTCAAAGACCACAAACCAAACCAAGGCTAACACTTGTCAATGGACAAGAATTTCCAACCATGAGTCACAAATAGGTGGAAGAGTCCTATACGTAGTCTAGGAACCCAATCGGTGCAAGAACGGCACAAAAATACGTGTTCCAAAACAACGAAAGTGACCTGGAACAGATTGTAAGCAATCTGTCCATTTTCTACACATCTACAGTCGATTGATCGGTTTGAGGTCGATTGGCAATTGCTTAGTCGATCGACTACAAATTGTTGGTCGATTGGCCACTACCTGGGCGATCAAATTTGTGATCGATCAACCAAGCAGTAGTTGATTGACTGCAAATTCGTGGTCGATCGGCCACGACCTTTCGTCGATCGACTGTAAACTTTCAATTGATCGACCACTAGCCTCTGCTCAATCTTCGGCGTAATGTTTCTGCAAGAGACGCATTATACTCCTCTATTTCACCTCCAAACGGACAATAAACCTTCCTAGACTTCAAATGCATAAAAAATAACCAAAGATATCCCTCAAACTCGTGTTTGCAAGCTCGAATCCAAAGCCACAACTAGGGGTGTGCAAATCAAATCGAACCAAAGAACCAAATCAGAACCAATCAGTTCGATTCAGTTTGGTTTTGCACAGCTAAGAACGGAAGTTCGATTCATTTTAGTAAGAACCGGGTTGTTTTGGTTTGGTTTGTGGTTTTGGTTTCTCAAAACTAAAAAACCAAAACCAAACCGCAAGGGTTTAGGGTTGTTCTGCACTTCTGTCTTCTGCTGTTCTCTATTCATTCCACTCTTACCAACTCTCGTCATCCGCTGAGTGTTCAATCGTCTTCGTCTTTGTCTTTGTCTTCGACTCTTCGTCGTTTGTTCGTTTCGTCTTTGGCGCCACTCCACTCTCTAGTCTCCAGCGCTTGCCACTTAAATCTGCAAGTGCAGATTGTAGAAGACATAGATAGGTCGCCACTCACCACTCGCCAAGTCACTGTCTAGATTGTTGTCGGAAAGTCATCACTGCTCTCTCGGTCGCCACTCGCCAGTCTCCTCTCGCCCAGTTGCCCTCAACCCTTCGGCTCTAGTGTAGATTGCTTGGTAAAGCTAATTATTTCTAATTACTTGATTTTAAATCAGATTTTTTTGTGATTTTGCTGATTCTGCATTGGTTGCTATGATTTCTAATCGTAGTTGTGGTTCAAGCATTGTTGCAATGTTGTTGTGATTTTGGACATAGTATATCTGATCCAAACTGCTGTGTTATTTGGAAATATTGGAAATATCCAAACGTTGTGATTGTTGTGATATTGGAAATATTGGAAATAGTTGAGTAACTTTATTTTCCTTAGTGATTGTTATTGCTATGATTTTGAAAATATTGGTTTAATTATTTGCTTATGATTGTGAATCTTTTAGCATGTCTCAATTATGAGTCCTTTAGCATGTTTTGATGTTTGATGGATGTTTCTGTTTATTTCTGAATGGATGATTTTTCATTTGGCTAAAATTGATTCTGAAATTGTTCTAATTGTTGAAACTGTAGAGAATGGAAAGTGTTAATGAAACTGTAGAGGATCCTACTATTAATCCTATTACTGGTTAAACCAAGAGAAAAAAATTATAAGTTTGGAATCATTTTACTATAATTAAAAGCACTGATCATAACAACCCTAGAGCAAAATATAATCATTGTTCCTAGACATATGCATGTCATACATCGAAGAATGATACATAAAACTTGAAAAAATCACATTAGTAGTTGCAAAAAATTGTTGGCAAGTGTGGATGTGAAGCAAAAGACTTTAAGCTTCCAAAATATGGATAATATGACATCTAATCCCAATCTGTCATGTTTTCGTATTACAATTTGCCAAGAACTATTGGCAAAAATGATTATTACTGATGAATTGTCTTTGAAGTTTGTTGAAGGAGAGGCTTTTAGAGCTTATTCTCAATATATGCAACCAAAATTTGTTGTATCCTCTAGAACTACGATTGCAAGAGATATTGTTAGTATGTATAAATAAAAAAAATAAAGTTTAAAGAATACTTTAGAAACACATCTCAACGAGTATGCTTGACTATCGATACATGGACTTTAATTTAAATTTTGAATTACAAGGTTTTAATTGCGCATTATGTTGATAGTGATTGGACTTTGCATAAGAAGATTATTAATTTTTGTTTGATTGCGAATCATAAAGGTGAAACGATTGGTAGAGAAATAGAAAATTCTTATTTGAATGTGGAATTGAAAATGTTTGACAATCACAGCTGATAACGCTTCTTCGAATGATGTTGTCATTTCATATTTAATCAAAAGTGTTCGAAATTGAAATGGATTAGTTTTGAATGGGGAACACATGCATATGTGATGTTTTGCACATATTTTGAATTTGATTGTATGTGATGGTTTAAAAGACCATCACGAATCTATCACGAGAATACGTATAGCTGTGAAGTACGTTCGATCTTCGCCTGCAAGACTACAAAATTTTAAAAAATGTGTTGAAAATGTTAAGATCACGTGTAAAAGTATTGTTTCTCTTGATGTGCCTACGAGATGGAATTCCACATATTTGATGTTAGAAAGCACCGAAAATTTTGAAAAAGCTTTTAAGATTTTAAAGGAAACTAATATTCATTATCTTGTTGATTTGGGTGGAGAAAGACCTCTCACGACAAAAGATTGGGCTAATATTCGGGAACTTTTCAAGTTTTTGAAGATTTTTTATGATACGACTTTAATTGTTTCCACCTCCTTGCATGTTACTTCGAATATTTATTTCAGTGAAATATGTAATATAAAAATGGTTATCCAAGAATAATACACTGTGTGATAATCCATTATTGAGGAAAATGGCTATTGGAATGCAAGGAAAGTTTGATAAATATTGAGGAAGCTGCAATAAAATGAATTTTTTGAAGTATATGACAGTTGTATTAGATCCAAGATATAAAACAAAGTTTTTGAAACATTGTCTTATCACGTTAGTTAATAATGATAAGGCAAATGATTTGATCAGCCAAGTACAACTTGTGATTGAAAGATTATATCTCGAGTATAAAGGTGATTTGGGGTTTGAAAATTAAGAAAAAAATTGTAGTACTACAAGTGTTGCAACAACGTCGATAGTGTTAAGACAAAGGAGCAGTTTGACCCACAATAAGGTATATGAAATATTCTATAGCCATCACAAAGAGCAAGATATTTCAAATACTCGAACAGAAGTTTATCAATATTTATATGAAGGGTTGAAAAAATTTTCAGACAAGCAAGACATTCTACTATGGTGGAAATTAAATTTGTTGAAATTTCTAATTTTAATCAAATTGGCAAGAGATGTATTGTTATTCCTATTTCAACTGTTGCATCAGAGTCAGTTTTAGTAGTGGAGGATGGGTACTTGATTCATTTCACAGTTCCTTATCTCAATAGACTATCGTGGCGCTTATTTGCACTCAAAGTTGGATTCAATCATCTAAACATCAATCTGTCAACTTTAATAATGTAGTGGATGATATTGAATAAGGTATGTTTTATATTGATTGTGTTTTTCCTTTATATTTGTTTTATTAATTACTATTTTTTATATATTTGTTTTGAATTTGGGTTTTTCAGAGATTCTATCAATTGATGAAGACGATAAAGTGAATTAGTTGGAACTTAATAGTGATAACAACTTAGAACAAGGTATTTATATTTTTATTAATTTTCAATTTTTTTGTAATTACTTTCTTCCAAATAATTTATTTAAAATTGTATTTATTCTTTTGCCGTTTATAATGTGAAATTTGAAGACACTGTACAACGGACATTACGAAATGCGAGGTAATAAGTGAAGTTTGTTCTTCTATTGGAAGTCTCAAAATTTGTTTTTATTTTAGAATTTTTTTTGGGTTTTATAACTTTTTTGTGGTTTCCATACTTATTTTTCACTTTATACTTTTTTTTATTGGAAGTCTTTTTTTATTTTTTTTCATTTTTCAGTTTAGGGAGAGAGAGATAGAAGAATTTCATTATTTTTATATTTGAAGAAAAAAAATGAGGGGGAATGCAAAATCGGAACTGGAATTGAAATTCCAATTCGGTTCCAAATAATCGAAACCTTGGTTTCGATTTTGACATATCAAAAACGAAACCAAACGGTTCAGTTCGGTTATGGATCAAAACTGAACCGAACCAGTTTATGAACACTCCTAGCCACAACAAACCCTAATCTTCGAATCCAAAAATGAAGAGGAAAAACTTACTGAAACGGAAACCGCTTTCACAAATGTTACTCGTGCGGATGATGGGAACGTAAATCTGTCGTCGTCGCTTTCACAAATGTTACTCGATACGTGACAAATCAATCGAATTGAAACACTGGAGCGATCCAACGTGGAAAATTCATATACGTGGAATTTTATTTATTTGAAAAATTTGTGGTTCTTACAACGTTAGCTTCAACGCAAGTGTTGGCGTCCACAATAACTTTGGCGACCACAAATGTAAGTGGCCATTGGATGAATAGGTTGTAGTGGACATCCCTAGTAGTTGTTCGCACCTCGTTGTAGCTCAAGTAGATTTTAAATAGTTAGGTTTTCAGATTTCTTGCAAGCTATGATTCGATCTTTAGACTGTTTATGAAGAGATAAAATTAATATATGTTTTTATAAGATTTCCTGGCACGTGGTTATCAGATTATAGGTCTTTAAATAGGAAACTTCTGGTTGAAACACTAGTTACCCTAGAGCTGTGAGGACGAGAGAACCATTCTCTCAAGCTCTTGGGCAATCCTTCCTTCAAATTTCTTAAGGTAGATTCTCCACTCTTTGACTTCCGAAGTTGTTCTTGAACTGTAAGTAATGTTTAGGGTTATTCTTTTATTAACTAACTCTTTGTATACTTAAAAGAAAAGTCAGCGTATTGTAAAGTAAGGAAAGTCAGACCTTCAGTAAAGATTTTTGGTAAGTACTGTTGATTGTGTTTGGCCTTTGGCTTGCACTACAAAGTCCTTGAGTTAGGTAGAATTATGATGTTATTCTGTGATATGGTTACTGTTCGAGGATATGATGCATGTCGATTATTTATTGTTTACTATTCATGTTGTGATATTAATTGAGAATTTGATTTCTATTACTTGTTGTCAAGGATATGTTTTTTATGATGATATGATGTGATGCCTACAAGTTGTTCATTGAGGATATGGTTATTGCTTGTTTACTGTTCATATTGAGACGTTGATCGAAGATATGTTTACTGTTATGTTCATGCATGTTAGATTGTCATTATGTGTTACGTGCATGTTTCATGCATTCATGAAAAAACATTTTCTTTAAGAAATACAAGAAAGAATAAAAGACGAACCGAATAAACTTAAATAGTCGTTATGGGTGGGGATCGAGTTGGTTATCCCACATAAGGTGGACCTAATGGTGTCACTCTCTTCCTTAGACTGAATACCCATAATGATTGGACTGTAAAGTGAAAAAAAAAAAAGAAAAAAATGTTGATTGAAAAAAACACGGTTTTTACATGTTGCATCTCATAGTCATGTTTTCAGTTATACATCTCTTACTAAGCATTAGGCTCATAGGTGAACTTTGTGTTGGTAATGATGAAATTATTGAGGAACATGATGATAGGAACAATTGATAGCGCGGTTGAAGAAAAATTCTCATGAGAAAATCTAAAGCGTTGTTAGAGCGAAATTAACTCATGGGTGAGGATTTAAAGAAAAGAGGATTTTAATAACGTGAGATGAAATCTTTTATTAAAAGTCAAATGTATTAAAATTCATCATTTAACTAGACATAAGCATTTATAAAATATCTTAACAATAATAAACACGACTTTAAATGAGACTTCGTTGAAACTTCCGCTGCATGGTTTTATAAAGGTACAAAAGAATATTTAATTAATGTTGAGTTCTACTAAATTTAGATTTCAAAAGAGATTTTCCTTAAGACATCCATTGTTCGCTTTTCTAAAGACATGGTTTTTTTTTCATAAATGCATAGTTTTATTATTTAAGAAAAAAAGTTTAACACTACGAGGTGTTACAACGTGTGAGCATCCTCCCCAATGGGTGAGCCCAACCTTGACAAAAGTGAACATTGTGGCCCACACCCTGACACCGCCTACATGTCATAAGAATATTTCTTCTGATCAGGACCATCCGGCTGTGGGGCTCTTCCTCATCCCTCAGTCTTTGTTCGTCGCCTACTTGGGAGATTCTTAATTAGCAGCGATAGAATTGGATCTTGGTTCATTTTAGGTCACATGTGTTGGCCACTAAAAGGTTGGACAAAGTAGGAATACATCCTCATGTATGTTTCTCATCGATACCATACATGAACATAAGCCTCAATTGGCGTCCTCATAAAATGTATACATGAGATAACTATAACAACCCGATACTAATTTTTTCCATTAAGCAATGTAATTAAACTTTAGGGATAAAATTTCATGATACCACTCGTTTCTTTATGCGTTAAGTGGTGGCTTGCAAATTCGTGGGAATTTTTCGGATGAAAGTCAAGTTGAAAATGTGAAGGAAGTGGAATTGTGGTCTTTTCAGACGACTTCGAACGATTTCAAACGACTGCAGGCGCGGCGGACGTGGTGCGTTTGAATCTGTCCAAATTCTAGCCGAATTCGGATGACTCCAAACGATTTCGGACTAGGCGTACGCAAGCGGACATAGTGCATTTGAATCTGCTCGAATTCTGGATGAATTTAGACGACGCGGACAATATCTCGGACGTCATTTTGCGTCCAAATTTTGAATTTCGACGGTATGAGCAGAATTCGGACACATCCTTTTGTCCGAATCCTCACTGTATAGCAAAAAACTAATTTAAAATCAGGACGAAAATGACACTCAACAAAAAGAAACGCGAGTCACCCAACCTCACCCCTCAAGATCCCGACCAGCAGAGGATGTTTCCTGCAACTCCTCTGCCACACGTACCATTTGTCCCCAAGGTGAGTCTATTTTATCCAGCCCTCCTTCATCTTCTTCTTCATTGTTTTTCCTGGAGTGGTTCTAGTAGTCTGCTGCTTGGAAGGAGAACTGCTGTCCGAGTGAAGGTTTGACCACACGGGTAAGGAATGGGTAGTCGGTGGCCATTTGGAGGCCCTACACCTAAGTAAAAGTGTGTTTGTAGTGGTTTTGTGGTTGTAGTAAATTCTGTAAACCTTTTGTTGCTTATTCATGTAGTCTTTCTTCCATCGTTATCTCTAACAGGTCTTCCTCACTACTTTGAGATGTTTTACCTTGTGGATATTCCCTGGATAGATATATATATATATATATATATATATATATATATATATATATATATATGTTTCATTGTTAGTTTCATTTTCTACAACTTAATGCTTGAGTTACGATTTTAGAATGATAAGTGGTAAGAATAGATCTTGAATGATGTTAAGATGAGCAGTAGAGAAACTTGAGCGAAGGACCTCATAGCAATTGTTGAATGAATGAATGAATGAACTAAACCATGTACCATCATTTACACTGTATAACGTTGCTCACTTGTGGTGTTTGTTTTAGCGATTTGTTCCTGCTCAAAGCATAGATCTACTTCTACCTGTTCACAAGTCTTCCTCTACATTATCTCGTTGTTTCATTGTTGATATACATAAATCTCGATTTTTCTTTGTGTTGTAACCTCTGCAAAAGCAATTTGCTCGGTGTTAATACCATTATAGTTGTCACTTATAAGCACGTTTTGTCTTAGCTATTCTATTAAGATAATGTTGTGGCTCTATTTGTTGATCGGTGGTTTCTTCACAGTATTACCCTGCATTATTGTTTTCTTTTAATCATCGAAGGAGCATGAATCTGAAGTTTTATTCTGCCATATTACCTTGTTGTATAGTCGATTGTTAGGAAGCAAAATCCATAGTCCTATCACATGATATTGCACTATTGTCCTTAGATGCTTAATAAACCTGATTAGTTGCTCTGTCTAGTCATTTTCGTTGCTGTACTATTTGACTTTAATAAGTAAGATGCGCTGTCCTTTCTTCTATGACTACGGCTGTTAATAGTCTTCAAATAAACATGTTCTTGCTGTTTCGTTTCCATTAACTCTTGCTGCCATTAATATCATTTACGAAGTATGCTCATTTTTGTAGAAAGTTAATGGTTAGGAGCATGTGTCGCTGTTTAAATTCAATTTTAAAGCATGATAGTTGTAGTGATACACGGTTGTCCTTAAATGATTAGTAAGCATGCTAGGTATCTAGTGCTGTTCGTTCAGTAATTATGCTCTACTGCACGATTTGTTGTTTAAGATGCATGGCTAGTTGCATTATTTTCGCTGATTATTTTCGGTAATCGTACGCTGCTCAATTTCTTTTAAAAGCATGATTTTGTTTAATAGAATTATTTTGTTCAATTGCATAATTTTGTTCAATAGCATGATTTTGTTTAATAGCATAATTTTTTTCAATAGCATGATTTCGTTTAAAAACATGATTCGTTTAATAGTTTGATTTCGTTTACTAGCATGATTTCATCAAATAGCTCGTAGAATGTTAGCCACCTTATTTGAGATCATTGATGAAGCATGCTATTGATTTTCATCATTTCTTATGCGTAGTTAAGTTTTGTGTGTTTGGATAATTATGCTTAGTTAAATCTTAATTCAACCGCTTGGCATGTTAACATAGCGTTCTACGTGGATACACCTTGCTTTCCTTATGCGTTACGTTATGCTATTTTATTGTAAATTCCTTAAGCATTGTTACTTGGTACCCATGTATGTGCTAGTCAAGTAGGAGTGTCCTCATGCATTCACGTAATAGAAACAAGTAGGGGATATTCCCACGAGGTGATACTCACACTCATGGTAAGGAAATTAAAAAGATAAGAAAAGACGAAGGAAAGGAATAAAGGAGTTGGGAGGCGGATGGGTAGCGGTCCTAGCCTGGCATCTAGGAAATGCCCTTACCTTATCGAGAATGGGACCTAGTTGCCCATAGGAAGTTAGGTCTGACCCACTATACCATCCCATACGGGTCTTCCAATCTCTAGCTCAAAGTACGAGTAAAGAATGAATGAAAGAACGAACGTAATGAAAGAATTGGTGTGGGTGGCCCCCATTCCAAAAGAAACTAAAGAGAGACATATGCATTTGTTTTAACCAATTTCCTTACTGAGAGTAAGCTCACGTCCATACTCGTGGTGTAGGTAACGAAGTGATCTTGCCAGGAGCAGTGGAGGAGGCCACTCCCGTGGAGCCTACGGTGTATTTGGAGGAGACGCAAGCCGAGTAGTAGTATAGCATCACGAGAAAGAAGAATAAGTTGTTTTGTAAGGGTCCTAATGTCAAACGTGTTTGTGAACGTTAATTTTCCCCTTTTTAACCCTCGTTTGAGTACTTATTAGGAATATTACGTAGGATTCACTTTGAAAACTCACACTTTGATTTTAAATTGGTATTTCAAGTAATGTTTCAATTTCGTTTCTGCTAAAATTATTATTCATGGTTTTTCCCCGATTTAATTGACTATCTTAGTAAGTTGGTAACGATCGGATTTGTTTTGGACTCTGATTTCTAAGAACGGATTCTTAAAAGAAAGATTTAACATCAAAATTTGTTTTAGTAAAGTTTAGCATATATTTAAAACGGTTAGAAATCCGAGTCATTACAATAACACGCACACACGAGATTCCAGTCAACTCCCATTGGTAACAGTTACAAGTACATCTGTCCAAATTGACTATGTACCATTCGTTACCGTTACTGACCTCAAATCGACTAGCTCCTACAAATGTTGGATCTCAATTTTGAGTCGCATGTTATACTTTGGCAAGATTATTTTTAATATGAGAACACAATAGGTTCGTCGACTCGACCATCTTTTCATATTTCGTAACAATCCTACACATGATGCCCATTCTAATAATCTCGAACATAGTCAGGATTGGTATGTCCTAGGCTAGTAGGAGGCAGGCGATATAGAACTCACTCAAATTGTTGAGGCTTATTGATGTGCCATGGATTCCCTCTATTCACAAATGAGCACAAAAATTCTCTAACGATATTTATTGTGTTTATTTTGAAGAGGTTCAAAGGAGAAAGAGGATGAATTACATTCATCCAGCATTCAAATATATTATGGTGTTATTCAAGTTAAAGCATAAGTGGAAAATCAAGCATGAGATTGAGAGACTTGTGGCAAAATACAAAATCAAAGATCTGACCTTTGAGGACTATTTGGCAGTTTTCATGACATTAAATATTTTATATCAAAAAGTGTTCTTCATGAAGATTGTAGTTGACATCTCAAGCTTTCCATAATGGGGTGTTTCGTTAAATTTGGAGTTTATTTGCTGTGCCAAAATATCCGCAAAGCAGAGAGCTATGTTACAGTTTAAGAGGCCCAATTTTACTTACTCGAATTAGAAGCCCAAATTAATATGAAGACCAACCTATGATGTAGCACAAGGATTTGTTATAAGATCTAATTCAAAGAAGCTTTCAAATTATTATTTGGTTTATTATTTTTTAGATTCAAAGATTCAAGATGAGAGCACACCTAATGAAGTGGATCAAGAGATGCCAACACATGTGCTTAATTGGCAATTTGATGAGTAATCCATCAAAGAGGAGGAAGGGCCACGAATTTGAATTCATTCAAATTGAGTGAAGTTCAAATTCATTTAAATCTATAGTTAGATGATTTTGAAATTATTTTAAAGTTTTTCTAGATAGTTTAAATTCAAGTTATTTTAAATTTCAAATAGAAGATAAAGATTGGTTATGGATAACTATAAACCAATTTTATTCCTAGTAGAATTGCTTTCATGGTAGGCTATTTATACTCCACCAAGACTCAATTAAAGTTTAAGTTTTTGATGAATTAAAAATCCCCTTTTTACCCATGACTATTTTCTCTTTCTCTTAGATTGTTGATAATCCTTTTGACTGAAAACTTAGAGTTCAAGTGTTATGAGAATTACTTGAGCTTTTGATTTCTTGCAATTCTTCTAATTAATTTTGATTGGCGAACATGATCAAGGATTGCAATCAAACTCTCTTTTCTTGTTGGTGAGAATTCTTTTTTTAATTTAACAAGGAGAAATTCTTTGATGAATAAAGAGGTTGTAACTTTAGCAACCTTTTCCCAAGCCAACTATCACACCTACCACTCATCACAATCCGTTTCTGCATCATTTGGTATCAAAGCTTCCACTTTTGCATCACTTATGTCGCACTTTGGGATGGAACCAAAAACATGTTTTACCTAGAGCTTCAGGTTGATGTTTCGTAGATATGCGAGTCCTGTTTGGTAAACAACAAATAGTTTCTTCATCTCTTTATAGCTCTTCATTTGAAACGTAAGTTTACCTTTCATTTTCGAAGCATGAATTTGCCAACTGCATCCATCTTTGCACACGACAATCAACCAATGAGATTCGCTTTTGACAAACTTTATCTCATGCACATTCTTTAACGCATAATCAACGACTTCTTTTCTAACTGCGTTCAACAAATTATACTTCTTCCCCAGACAAAGATCCGAGGAAGAACATTCCAATTAAGAAGGTATACTCTCTGCCCAATCATTATCTTCTGAGTCGCATATTGAATGAAGCTTCTTTTCTAGAGATGCCGAGATTAATACACCTTTATAACAACTTCGTGATCGAACACACATTGCTCATCAACCTAGACTAGCAAAATAGGATCCATCTCCCTTTCGTAGTTAATGGATTCTTCATCGATGGATGGTGCAACGCTCCTTGATACCATTTGATGTGCAACACTCAAAGACTTTGATTTCTGATACTCTTTTGCTCTTCAATGGTGTTCAAGGATTTAGGGTTACTGTCTGCTCTGGCAGAGGACGTCCTTACCACTTATATAGATGGAGTTGAAGGTCGCTCAACATCATCATTTAGTATTGAAGGACGTCCATGACATTGAGGGATATCCATGGCATGAGGGACGTCCATGGCAATGAGGGACATCTATGGTAAGTTGAGGGATGTCTTTCAATACTAAAAGACGTTGTCTCTCAATATCAATGGATGTTCCCTAGCATCCATGGACTTCCCTCATTGATAAATGACGTTGTAAGCGGAGGGACGTCCGTTGTGAGCTAAGGGACATATGTTGTGGGTTGAGGGACGCCTATTGTTGGTTGAAGGACGTCTGTCATAAGTGGATGGACATCTGTTTTGGGTGAGGGACGTTTGTTGTTGTTTGAGGGACATCTATCGTAAGTGGGGGGTGTAGGACTGATATGAGTCTAATGAGAGGGGGGGTGTTAAATTATGCTAATTAAACTTTTTTGTGTAACATTATAATTCTATTCACTAAGTGTTTTATCACAAACATATATATGCAAGCTATCACAAATATAAAAAGTAAGGGATAAAGTGTGACGACCCAGTTTTTATAACCTTTTAAAAATGCGTTAAATTTAAAACTTTTATAAAATAACTAAAATCTTTATTAAAACTTTCTTAATTAAATCATAGTTCTTCCCTAAAAAGTTGAACCATTAAAAACCTTTTCCTTATACTCGTTATGAAAATTGTTCTAAACAGTGGAAAACCATAGTTATAAAATCTTTTCTCAAAACATAATAGGAGCGTAAGAAATTCATTTAAGGAAACTAAACAAATAATTACGTGTTAATTACAAATCACTTTTGTCTTTTACTTTCCTTAGTCTAACCAGCCACAAGTATCGCCCGTGCAAATCCTTCATCACCTATTCATTATTTTCTCGTACGTGTACCTATACCACAAGTAAACTGTAAGTGCAAAGCCTTAGTAAGGAGTGGGGGTTATGCAGTATACTTACGTAATATCACGATTTTTCTGAAATATAATTTAATAAGTCTAATTAGAAAATAATTGAGATTATTCGGAGTAATTGGATATGCATCAGGATATTACCAAGGACATAATCGTAGATTATAACGTAAGATTTTTATTAAGGCATAATTAATATTTAATTTGGAACGAGAAAAATATAACGGGATAGTATTTATTAGATTTATACCACATAAATAATTGGGAAATTGTTAGGTGTAATTTAGATAAGGCAAGTTAAGTGAAAAGGGAGGAAGTGAGATTTATGGAATAAAGAAGATTAATTGGAATTTATAATGTAGAGGGATTTAATTAAATTAGATTAAATTTGGATTAAAAAGGATAAAAGGGGGATTTAGAATACATGACCCGGTTCAACAGAACCGGTTCATGCCATTTGGGTTTGGGAACTTTAAGTGGCCCATAGGCCATTATGTGCTGAAGACCAAAGAATGGTCTTCAGCCATTCTTCGTGAGGAGCCGATGAGACAGAAAACGAGAGGGAGAGGGAGGACCTAAAGAGGAGTTCGCGACAAGGGAGACGTCGACGGCGACCTTGGGTCCGACGATAGAGCGGCTGGCGACGGTTGAAGCATCGGGCGTCACGGGTTAGGGTTCTGTAGGCAAGGCGGAGTGGGACAACTCGGGATCAAATCATGCCGGTGACGATTTTTCGACTTTGGCAGTGGCGTGGTCGAGGTATGCCGATAATTTCTGCCCTCCTCCTTCTCGTTTTGTTGGCCGGCGATGAATTGCGTCGGCAGTGGTGAATGGCGAGCCGTCGGGATGCAGGGGAATGGGCAGTTCAAGCTGGACTGACCGAAGGCCATGGTTCAGCTATTGGTTTGATTTTTCTTCTGGTCCCCGCTCTGCTAGAGATCGACAGTGTGTCGATCGTGCGGAGAACACTCTGAAAAAGCTAGAAGATTTGTAGGATTTCTGTCGGGATGGAGAGGGAGAGAGCTTGTACTGTCTGCCCTTTTATTTGGCAGAGAGTGTCTCTCAAAGAGCTGCGAACCAGAGGTGGCTGAGAGCTGGAGTGATGCTTCGAGTGAGTGTTAAGCCGAGGGTGAGCTAGAATTGGTGTTGAAATTTGGTGACCGAGTAGTTGGAGTTGTTTCTCTCGAGTCCTTCATGGGTCTATTCCAAGTATCGAAGGAAGGAGAATGACAACGGTTAGGTGCCAAACGCGATATAGCATCGAGGTAAGGAAAATGGGTGTGTTTTGGCCAGTGGAGGCCCTACACCACAAGTAAAGTGCATGAATGTGTCTATTTGTTGTTGATAGTGTAGATATATTAGTATGCTTTAGATTATTCTTAGTTCTATGATTTATACTCCATAGATATTTCCTTCACTATTAGTTTATTTTCCTTACTGCAAATGCTTTAATCGATTCCGTGAATGCTCAGATAGTGAATGGAGAATGAAGAATAATGAATGATATGATAAGTATGAATGAACTATTCACTTCCTTGATGATGATTTTTCCCTATTGTTTCATTGTGTACTGTTGAAGTGATTACTTGTTGTAGTTATAGAACAATAATTGAACCTAAGCATGTTTAACGATAGTGATAACTAGAAATACTTACACTCTTAATTCTAGCATGTTTTATTGGCTGTGATAATTAGAATGAACATGTTTAACTAATTAACCAATTTATCGTAGTTTAGCTAATTAATTAGTCACTCTAAGCATGAACTAACTAATCGGTATATGTTAATTAAACCGAATAACAATCGTAGATAGTAATGGAGCATGTAAACTAATTAGTCGAGCATGTAAACTATCTGGTTGAGCATGTTTAGTTTATAAGCTTTTGTCTTGATGCACGTCAATTTATTAGTTAATTAACGAGTAGTAAAGGAACTAAACATGCAGGTTAATAATTAGTTGAGTATGTTAATCTATCTAAAGAAATCAACTAGTCCAACAGTCATAGCAGGTTTAACTTAGTTTAAATGTTATATTATCAGTATGTTAATTCATCTGTTGTTAAATCCGTTAGTGGCATGTAAATCAACTAAGGTAATTAATTAACTTGAACATGTTAATTAATTTGGGTATACCATGGAACTAGTTAAAATGTAAATTGACCAATGCATGTCATCTTAATAAATTAGCATGTTGAACTATTAGTCGATTTACTAGTATGTTAAGTAGCTCACTAATAGACTTAATTAACTCAATTAATAGACGAGCATGTTAATCACTTTAAGCATGTTAAAGAACTTAGATAATAATGGCAACATGTTAGCAATTTAGCGAACGTAACTAAAATAATCAACCTTGAACATGTAAAGTACCTAGGATAACTAAGTAGAGTAGACTAATTACCTAGAGATAAATATAGGAAGCATGTAAACGGGCTAGGAAGTTTATTTGAAGAAATTACATGTTAGTATTATCGTATTCTACTTGTCCAAGCATGCTCCCCTCATTTAAATTCGTTATATGCGTTGATCGGGTGTGCTATTCCGTTTGGTTGTTTGCTCTTCATATTCAATGCGTTTTAATTTCTATTATTTTTTATATGTGTTTTCAAGTCCAGTTACTTTCATTTAATGCGCACTTCAATTATCAATGCTATGTTCTTACGCATCATACATCATGATAAGTTGAGAATGTATGAGCATGCATCATGTTAGTAGAAACCCGTAGGGAGTGCCACTTTGGGGTGGTACTCACACATGCATGAGTGAGGAAAAATGCTAAGAATAAGGAATGTTCGGGATGGGCGGGATACGCCCATCACCAAAAAAACCCTTCCGGCGGGATACGCCGGAAGGGGAGGAACCTAGAGGGCGGGATATGCCCAAAGGGAAATGAACAGTCAGGATGGGCAGGGAGTTGGGGGCGGATGGGTAGCAAAACTAGTCTGCGGCTAGGCGAAGCCCCTTACCTTGACAGGAACAGGGACCTAGTTGCAAATAAAGGGTTAGGTTCGGTCAACTATTTCATCCCCTAAGAACCCTCCAATCTCCAGCTCGAAGTATGAGTAACGAACGAACAAACAAACGAACAATGAATGAACGTAATGAAAGGATTGGTTTGTGTGGCTCCCATTCCAAGAAAAATTAAAAAGAGATATGCATAATTGTTTTCCCCATTTCCTTACTGGGTAAAAGTTCACGTCCTTACTTGTGGTGTAGGTACAACGATGAACAGATAATAAGAAGATGATAAACATATAATGAAGCATGGATGGATGATTTCGCACGCACGAGACTCGGAGCTGGCCAGGCAAAGAAAAAGATGAGTAAACGGGTGTAATCAATGATGTTTAATTGTCATTTCATTCGTTAAACATAGTGTTTCAATTGTTTAGTATTTCCTTCTTGAACGATTTATTTATGCTTCTGCCATGATTTACAATGGTTTATTTTATTATGCTTCCGCACATTTTATGCAAAAATTTTGTAACGGTTTTAAAGAACGAGTCAGTAGCGATCCGTGGATCTCCTATCTAGCTTCAAGAGGGCGGATTGCTAAAGATAAATTGTCATTGAAAGCGATTCCTTTCCTTCGCTCAAGAACTAGACTCAAGCGATTGTGCCTACCCATCAAGACAGGAAGGTAGGACGCTAGCTAGCCTCTTGACCAAAGGGCCAACCCACCTCTAACTCCCCCCTTCTCTAATGCGCATATTGAAACTGAGCTTGCTCGCATCTGATCTAAGCCTATCGCTTGCCTCTAACTGCCTTTCTATTGCGCCTGCCGTTAACTCCTGTTTACCTTCCCTTCGGAGAGTGTTTACCTTCCCTTCGGAGAGTGCCTTACTCAGAAGTAATATCCTGATTAGATGAAAGGGAGAGATCTCTTTCATAAAAGTCAATCGCAATTCTTTATTGAATTCAAAGAAGATTGAGCCAATGAAAGAGATAGAAGACACACTCTGATATGTTTTATTTTAAAAAAATAAAAAAAAATTTCAAATTTTCATGCATTTAAAAGGAATTAGAAAAATCCGGGTCGTTACAACTTATGCCTCTCTTTAGTTCTTTTTAGAATAGGTACTGCCCCAAACCAATCTTTTCTTTACTTTTGTTCACTCATTCATTTATTATTCGTACTTCGAGTGGGAGATTGGAGGAACCAGTGTCGGAGGTATAGTCTATTCTTGGCTTTTAACCACCTAGGGTAGCTGATCCCATTCCCGACAAGGGAGGAGCTTAGTCCAAACTACCTGATTAGATCCGAACTACTCGTCCATGTCACGACCCGGAGAAGGGCCTGACAGAAACGTCGGGCCAAACAACCCGGTTTTCGTAGAAGACCCGATCGCCCAACCCAAGGCTTGTTAAATTTTGTGGAAGACTTGAAATAATTTTTTTTTTGCCGCAACCTACATGTGATAGGTCACAGTCCAAGTAGTGATTGCAAGAATTAAATTGCGGAAATATAAACTTAATTGTCCAAACAAATTGTGCATCCATGTCCATACATCCATAATTTCTAATAATAGAATATTACAGAAACCATCAATTCTTACCAGTGAAAAATGAAATTAAACCAAAGGAATCAAGATAAGTCAGCTGCAATCCAAAGTTAGAACACCACAAGTACAATGGGTCCACGCTCTAGGTATTCCTATCTCTACCTAGAGAAAAATGTAGTCGAAATGAGTGAGTGACTAGCTCAGTAGGAAACTTATACTCACCGCCAAGCGCGTGAGAAAACTTTTCTTACCTTTTCTTTATCAAAACTTAGATTCTTTTTAGGGGCTATGCATTTTATTAAAACATTTTCAAAATCATTTACATCCTTGTTAAGGAAAACCAGCTTTGAAGGGCCCCGACAAGATATCGTAGGGAAACACCACTGCATACATAGGCAGCTATACTCAAAATTACTCTCGTCGATTTCACACTGAAAATTATCACCAGTGAAAAGGGAGGTCACTCATGGACTCCTCCGGTCAATCATACAGAGTAAAGCAACAACAGTCCGTGGACCTGGCTCGTCACCTCAGGTTTTGCCGACGAGAGAAGCTCAGTGCCGACCCAACCCGTATCGTCACCCAAGTCCTGCCGACGAGCCAAAGCTCAGTTCTGACACCACTCAAATCACGTTCCGAGTTTGTTAACGAGCATAGTTCAACGCCAACAAACTCGTATCAAGACAAACCCTAGTTCAACCGATGAGCCAAAGCTCAGCGCCGACACAACTCGAATCACCTCTTTGAGATTACCGACGAGCATAGCTCAGCGCCGACAAACTTGAATAAAATCCCGAGTTTACTGACGAGCATAGCTCAGCGCCAAAATCTCGGATCGAGATAAACTCTAGTCCTACCGACGAGCCAAAGTTCAGCATCGACACAACTCGAATCACCTCGTTGAGTTTACCGACAAGCATAGCTCAGCGCCAATAAACTCAATCTCAAGTTTGCCGACGAGCATAGCTCAGAGTCGACAAACTTGAATAAAATCCCGAGTTTGCTGACGAGCATAGCTCAGCGCCAACAAACTCAGATCAAGATAAACTCTAGTCCTGCCGACGAGCCAAAGCTCAACGCCGACACAACTCAAATCACCTCGTTGAATTTACCGAGCATAGCTCAGCACCGATAAACTCAATCTCAAGTTGGCCGACAAACATAGCTCAATGCTGACAAACTTGAACAAAAGTACACCCTGGCTAGGTTTAGGGATTCGAACCCAATGAAGCGTCATCACCTTCACAATCCAATGTTTATCAGATATTGCGTACAAGCATTCGTCTCTTCATAGCACGAGATGTGTCGAGGATGCCTCATGATACTTTGACGCCGCGATCATCCAGAGTGCCAAGAGGATTCATCGCCCCAAAACAGATATCACGTACCATCAAAACTATGCATGGAATTTAAACGTGTAAAACTCGCGTACATAGATATAAGAAAATCAGACGTGCTGTCGAACAGTCCCCGTCGATTTTTATGCATATGTGGGAATCCACAAATTAGTAGTTTTCTTTTTAAAAAAATGATGGTACAGGAGTGCAAAGCAAGTAGGTATAAAACCCCTACCTGGTTGACGGTCCTTCCTCTTATACGAAAGAACAGTTACCTCAGGCACTGGATTGAAATCCTCAAAGTCGTCTGAGCCTACAACATGTCAAACATGAGAATTTATAGATAAATCTCGAAGAATGATCAAAAGATCCTATACCGTATCTAAGCTTAACGTTTTTCTTTAAACAACACCAAATAGTGACATACTCATCTATTGGTCATCAACAATGTGCAATATTTAAACCGATAGTAACACAAATCCTTAGTGATGTTCTCAATATAAATAGTCAACCTTATAGATCATTTTCCATCTACCATTAAACAGTTTCAATTAACACCTTAGAAATGGTTTCACAAAATGCAAACAACCCAGGAAATTAGTCCTCAAATCGGTGAGCAATATTTAAACTAGTAGTAAACAAATCCTCTAATTACAACCAATAATCCGTGTGATAATCAATCACAACCAACAAGGCACAACACCATTCCCACATGTTAACCATAGCATAAAAATGAACACAACACCTCGGGTTTCGCATTAAAACAGGGAGCATAAATGTTACAGGGTATGTCCATGAGATCTTCTTCCATCAAAACAGAACCAATATCAACGACAACAACAGATTGATCATTCCTCTCCTACGGTTATAAATCCTCTACTTTGCTAGTCAATGTAATCGTAGCACAAATAATACTATAACATCTCAGCATAAATCAACAGGTAACCTCATCAACCAAAAATAACACATTGAATATTCTCCATCAATAATCCAGAAGTAAACAAAGGCAGAATGCACCATTCAGTTTCAGAAAACTAGGACAGAACTGGGTGTTGGTTTTTCTCACCGAAATCAGGAGATGTGTTCCTCGGGTTGAAGTTGTCGCCGTCGCCCGAAGCTCAGAGTGCTCGGAATGCTCGGCCAGATGTCATCCCGAGCTCCATTTTCACGTCGCCTTCCCCTGCCGAAGACGAAATGAGAGAAGCCCTTTCTTTTCTCCATTGATTTTTCTCCCGCGGCGGCTTGTTCTTCTCTTCCCCTTTAAACCTTCTTTTAGGTTTTCTTTTCTCTTATTTATAATACTTCCTTCATTCTTCAAAATCTGCCCGCGGGCACTTATTACTTTCCCCCTATATTTTCCATCTTCTCTCTTTTATTTAAATCTCCTTTTCATTTAATTCTTTTCTTTTTTAAATCCCATCACTAGGGGTGTGCAAAGTGAACCGGAACCGACGGATCGAACCGAAACCGGAAGATTTTGGTCGGACCGGTTCGGTTTTTTTTGCAAAATATGGAAAATTCGAATTCAATGGATAAAAACCGACCCGGGCCGGTTTGGGCTCGGTTTTGATTTTTCAAAACCGAGAAAACCGAATCCGTCAGGTCAAAATTCAAATTAGGGTTGCTTCTTCTCAGATTTCGTTCTCACTCAGCCTCTCCGCCTTCGCCTCTCCCGACTCCCATCTCGATTCCCTGGCCTCAAGTCCTCGACAGTCGACAGCTCGCACGCCACTCAGTCTGACCTCTCCCTCGACAGCTCGCTCCACTCTCGCGGCCTCGCCTCCTCTCTGAACCTCTCCCTCGACAGCTCGCTCTCACCTCTCCCTCGACACTCGACAGTTCGCTCGCTCAACCCTCACGGCCTCGCCTCCTCTCTGAACCTCTCCCTCGACAACTCGCTCTCAGTGTTCAGTGTTCAGTGTCCTGTTTCGCCTGCTCAGTGCTCGGCTGCTCAGTGCTCGGCTGCTCGCCTGCTCAGTGCTCGGCTGCTCGCCTTCCTAGCAGTCCAGAGACTCCAGACTCCAGCGACAGGTAAAATCCGATCTCAGTAGTCAGTAATCGCTTAAATTTATGATTGTTGTGTTGTGTAGTCAGTAGAGAGTGGGAAAGTGTTGTTGTGTTGTGTTGCTTCTCGCTGCTCGGTTTTGGGAAGTGTTGTCTTGCTGCTTCATATGTTTGATTACTTTCAACAACTTGATAAACAAACGGAATAAATTTATGCCGTCTGAATTTTTTTGGGAAGTGTTGTCTTGCTGCTTCATAGTTCTCAATCTGTTCTGAACATGTTATGCCGTCTGAATTTGCTATGGATTTTGATATGATGTCGTCTGAATACTTTGATTATTTGTGGTGAATTAAATAACATTATGATAATCTGATTTTCTATTGGGTAAATTCTCTATTTTCTTACTTCAATTTGAGTGTGTTTATGCTTGATGTTTTCTTTTGTTTATTTTTGAATGGACGATTCTTATTAAAATTGATTCTAAAGTGGTTTAAATTGTTGAAATTGTAGAGGATGGAAAGTGGTAATGAAACTGCAGGGAGTTCTACTATTAATTCTATTACTGGTCAAAAAAAGAGAAAAACCTCAGAAGTTTGGAATTATTTTACTATGATTGAAAACACTTGTCATAACAATCCTAGAGCGAAATGTAACTATTGCTCACAGACATATGCATGTGATTCATCAAAAAATGGTACATCAAATTTGAAAAAACACATGAGTAGTTGCAAAAAATTGTTGGCAACTATGGATGTGAAGCAAAAAACTTTAAGCTTCCAAAATATGGACAATCCCAATCTATCATGTTTTAGTGTTGCAACTTGCCGAGAACTATTGGCAAAAATGATTATTATTGATGAATTGCCTTTTAAGTTTGTTGAAGGAGAAGGTTTTAGAGCGTTATTCCAATATGTGCTACCGAAATTTGTTATTCCCTGTAGAACTACAATTGCACGTGATATTATTGGAATTTATGAGAAAGAAAAAATGAGATTGAAAGAATATTTTAGAAACACATGTCAAAGAGTATGTTTAACTACCGATACATGGACATCAATTCAAAATTTGAATTACATGGTTTTAACATTACACTATGTTGATAGTGATTGGACATTGCATAAGAAAATTATTAATTTTTGTTTGATTGCGAACCATAAAGGAGAAACTATTGGTAGAGAAATAGAAAAATGTTTATTTGAATGGGGAATTGAAAATGTGGTGACAATTACAGTTGATAATGCTTCTTCAAATGATGTGGCCATTTCATATTTGGTTAAAAGTATTCGCAATTGGAATGGATTACTTTTGAATGGGGAATACATGCATGTCAGATGTTTTGCACATATTTTGAATTTGATTGTATGTGATGGTTTAAAAGACCATCACGAATCGATCACAAGAGTACGTAGAGCTGTAAAGTACATTCGATCTTCTCCTACAAGGCTACAAAATTTTAAGAAATGTGTTGAAAATGTTAAGATTACGTGCAAAAAAAGTATTTCTCTAGATGTGCCCACCAGATGGAATTCTACATATTTAATGTTAGAAAGTGCCGAAAAATTTGAAAAAGCTTTTGAAAAGTTAAAGGAAAGTGATATTCGATATATTGATGATTTGAGTTTTGGTGGAGAAAGACCTCCCACTACAGAAGATTGGAGTAATATTCGAGAACTTATCAAGTTTTTGAAAATTTTTTATGATACGACTGTAAAAGTATCAGGTTCCTTGCATGTTACTTCGAATATGTATTTGACTGAAGTGTGTAACTTGAAAATTGTTATCCAAGAGTATGCTGAGTCAAATAATCCTATATTAAGGAAAATGGCTATTGGAATGCAAGGAAAGTTTGAGAAATATTGGGGAAACTGCAATAAAATGAATATGTTAATGTATGTGGCTATTGTATTAGATCCCAGATGTAAAACAAAGTTTTTGCAACATTGTCTTACGATGTTAATTGATGATGATAAGGCAAATGATTTGATGAGACAAGTACAACTTGTGATTGAAAGATTACATAGCGAGTATAGATGTAATTTGGGGATTGAAACTTTAGAAGAAAATTGTAGTATTACAAGTGTTGCAACAATGCCTAAAGTGTCGAGAGAGAACAGTTTCACCCACAATAAGGTATTTGAGATATTCTATAATCGCCACAAAGAGAAAAATGTTTTGAATACTCGTACTGAAGTTGATCAATATCTATATGAAGAGTTGGAGAATTTATCCGACGATCAAGACATTCTTATATGGTGGAAATTGAATTCGTTGAAATTTCCAATTTTAAGTCAATTGGCAAGAGACATATTGGTTATTCCTATTTCAACGGTTGCATCTGAATCAGCTTTTAGTAGTGGAGGACGGGTACTTGATGCATTTCGCAGTTCTTTGTCCCCGAAGACGGTCGAAGCACTTATCTGCACTCAAAGTTGGATTCGATTATCAAAACATCAATCTGTCAACTTCAATGATTCAGTGGATGATATTGACAAATTTGAACAAGGTATATCTGTCAACTTTTATTTTTAATAGTATACGTTCGTTATATATCTTTTATTACTACTATATTTTATATAATTGTTTTCACTTTGTCTTTTTCAGAGATTGTATTAATTAATTAAGATAATGAAGCGAACTAGTCCAAAGTTAATAGTGATGACAACATCGAACAAGGTATTATTTTTATTTATTTTATTTTTATTTTTGTAATTACTTGCTCTCACAAATTGCATCAATTTTTTATTTCTTTTGCAGATGATAATTTGAAGTCGGAAGACAATGAAATTATGAAATGCAACTGAACTTACAAGGATAATCAATATTTTATTTAGTTATTACAATTTTAAATCTTTTTAGTAGTTGATCTAGTTTATAAAACTAATGATGCAATGATGCTGAATTTATCAACTAGGTTTTGAAAGATGTGAGGAAGGAAGAGGAAGCAGAAAATTGTGACAGCTTATTTGCCTCTTTATTTTGTTAATTATCTGCTACTTTTTAGTTTTTATAAAGCATCATTGTCTTACTTTTATTTTTTGATGCTAAGCAGATGTTATGACATGGTTTTGGTAAAACAACATATTTTATGACACAAAGACATAACCGAAACCGAACCGAAACCGAACCGGATTTTTTGGTTCGGATTTGGTTCGGTTCCTTAAACTTCAAATAGTGGTGTTGGTTTAAGAATTTGCAAACCGAAACCGACTGGTTCGGTTCCATTTCTTACCAAAACCGAACCGAACCGGTATTTGCACACCCCTACCCATCACGTCTCTTTTCTTCAACTCCACTTTTCTTCTTTTCTTTATTTTATCTCTTATTTATTCTTCACTTCAAGCCTTTCACACAATTGCCAGGCAATTTTTTTTCCCTATTTTAATTCTTCCTCCGTTTTAACTTAACTTACTTAATATATATATATAATCAACCGTCTTCCAACCTTCGACCGATTTCAAACATTGATTAAAGTCATTATCGATCCAATTTAATCCTCCTATTCACGACTTATTTCTAACATTACCTAACGATGTTTATCGATGCAAATAAATTCTATATTTCCATTTCCGGAATTAATTTTCCATTCCAATTTAATTCACCAACTTCATTTCTTAAATAAACTTTTCGTTCAGGAATTTTCATTTCCACCAATTTAACCAATTGACCAAAATTTCACACATGGCCACTACTCAACAATTCGAGTCAAGTTTTCAACGTCATGACTGATTTTAACGCAAAAAATTTACATGTGGAAGTTCTTATCTTGAAAATTCTCCGGTTTTACAGTCCGACCCCCAACTCCCCATTTTCTTTTCTTTTCCTTTCATTCTTTATCAATTTTCCTTTTATAATGCATGTGAGTACTACCTCAAAGGTGACACTCTCTATTTGTTTCTATTATCATTATGCATGTTGATACAGTATAAAATAGCTAATTTAAACAGCGCATAGTAATGAATAGCAGCAATTAAAAGCACATAAAGAGAACGAATATAGCAATGAAATTAAAACAGCTATTAACATGCTTGGATTTATAGAACGTAGCAGTAAAGAGAAACGGTACAGTGAACATGATATTAATTGCGAGTTATTTGAACGAACTAAACTATGATACAATGGCATAAACATGGAATTAATAATTAAATTGAAACATGCTAAGCCAATAGATAATGAAAACATGCTTAATAATTGGAAACGTGCTTAATAAATTGATACGAGCTAATTACATGAATCAATCATAAATAAGTTGACTAAAGGTATCGTTCATTCTAAAATAAAGCATGGTCCTCGTTTCAGAATGTAGACCTAGTTAACTACAGATGCTCAGATTCACAGAATAGATTAATAGAGCATTAACCTAGTTATCTACACATGCTCAGATTAAGGAAGCTATAACTTCTAGTAACACAGATATTTAAACAATAGAAATGGCAGGACAATATATATATATAGCACTAACATCTATCGAGTCTATCATGACAGTAAATAAGACAATAAAAATACATCCAATAGAACAAAATCATCATCAATGAAATAACTCATAGCTCGTTCATGCTTAACATAACATAGTGTGATCTTCAGTTCATCAGAGACTATTATTCACACAGTAAGCATTTATCAACTTCTCTATCAAAGTAAAGCATTGAATTGCAGTAAAGGAAATTACATGAATTAACACAGAACACACGCACACTACTCGTTGGTAGGGCCTCCACTAGCCAAGACTCTACCCCGATCCTTACCTAGAAACTTTATCGCGTACTTATCCTTAATCTTTATCCTTATTTTCCTTTTCAACACCTTCTCAATTAAAACATTTACTCATTAACTTCATTTCTCTAACCACCAATCGCGGGATTCCATAAATCATAATGCTTAAAATTTTCCATAATTTAAACTTAATACATAACAATGAGTCTAACCCCCCTCAATTTCATAACATATACATTCAAACTATAAGACCCGTTAGAACTCACAGGACATATTTTCAACTCCATACCAATCACAAACAAATCACAACATTGAACAATCCACAACAGAGAACCAAAATAGGCAATTTCCCTTAACAGAGCACTCATCTAGCATGCAGAACAATTAACTTTAACTTCACAGTGCATGAGAATTTAATCCAACAGGCATGCATAATCTCTCTCCATTTCACCAAACCAATAACAGTAAGCAACAGAGTATACATCGCCCAAATATCCATCAACAGAATATAATCCAAACATTTTATCTTCATCCTTAATCCACAAAAACAAAGGAGGAAACCTCCTTACCTGAAGAATCAAGGAGACCCAAGAGCAACTTTCTTCTTTTCCTTCAGAATGCCACAGTTTTTCTTCTCCATTTTCTCCAGAAGCACTCGGCCTTCACACAACCCACAGAGAGCATCCAGACTCCTCACCCAGCTCTAGAGAGCATTTTACCCGAGAGTTCCCTCCCTGCCATTCCCTTCTCTTCTGCCAGCCATCCTCTCCCTTCATTTGCATTTCACCTCAGCAGGGCAAGCACACTCACCCTGCCCTGCCACGAGCCATGCCCTACCATCACTGATATCACCACTCCTTCTCATGTCTGAGTTGTCGTCACTAGCAGAGCAAGAACTAGAGGAAGGATCGGTTCAGGTCGAACCGTAATCCAGACCTAGCCTCACCTTGCGAACTGCCAGCCAAGTCTTGCCTTCGACCCGAGGTTAGAAATCGTCGGCTCCTGTCTTCGCCGCGTCAATGCCTCCATCACAGCCTCCTCGCCATCGCCATCCCATCGTTGTCGTGCATTGCCGAACACCCAAAATTGACAAAACAACGACTCCCAACACTGCCCCGATCAGACCCGCGAAGCCCGACGCTTCATTCCATCACCAGTAGCTCGCCTGACCGGAGCCGACCCGAGCCCTTGCTCGCCGTCATTCTTGTCACTCCCTCGCTTGTCACTCTCCTTCGTCTTTGTCGTCTTCATCTCCTTCTCTCCTCTCTCTGTCCCTTCTCTTCAGTTCGCGAAATGGCCGAAGGCCAATTTCTCCTCTTTTCTTCCAATCAAACCCGTGGTCCAGACAACAAGAACCAGTTCTCCTATTGAATCGGTTCTCATCCCCCAAATCTCCATTAAATTTCCTTTATCCAAATTATCTTCTAAAAATTCTAATTCCATTTATTTTATATTCAAATAATCCTTTCATATTTTAATCTCAATACATCCTACTTCTTTCCTCCTTTAACTAAAAATCAGCTACACATGGAATTCTAGACCGAGCTGAACCAACCCAGTTTGATCCCTTATTCTCCCCTTCAGAATTGCATTTTTGGACAAAGGAAGGCGTCCGCGTTCGTCCGAAAAGTCCAATACTTTTGAACAGATTCAAATCCTCTCAGTCCGCTATAGTCCACATTCGTCCTGCCTCGTACGAAATCTTGCGTTATAGAAAAATTAGGAAGCGAAGCGTCGTCCTTGCTCATCCCAAAATGCGAGGAATGACTAGAGATTCATTTCGAATGCGACACCCAATCCTCGTGTCGTCCACGTGCGTCCGAAAACTCCAAAATACATTTTTCAATTTAATCCTAATAAATTCCTCAAATTAAAATCTTACAGATACGTCATTGGTAATACCCCAAAAATTATCCAATTAATCCAAATACTCCTAATTACTTTCCAATTATCCTTATTAGATTATATTACGAACAGTCGGGGTATTACATAGAGAGTTAACGTTAATTTGTTAACGTGATTTGGCAAACCTTGCCTACGTCTGCGCTTCAAGACTCTCCTTGAAGATTCCTTAAGCAACTAACCCCCTGGTTATTGATGATTGAACTTCATGGGCATCAATCATGCCTTGACACGACTATTCACGGGGGCATAACCCTTTTGCTTTGACTATTCATAGGGCGTCACCCTTGATGTAGCTGAAGGAGTACAAAGAATGAAAATATTACAATTTTGAAGCCTAACTCTCAAAGATATAAAATCTCAAGTGAAGGGATAGAGAAAGTTAGGGCTATGCACTGAGGAGAAATCTCGTGTGAATTTGGCAGCACTTCGTTATGGATTCTCCTCACTTCTACTTTGCAATTCGAGGTGACTTCTATTTATAAAAACTGTTCAGTGGTCGACCACTTCCTGACTGTTGCATTGCAGCCGTTGTGCATCTAGCTAACCACTTCCTTCCCTTCAATCGATCGCTTCAATGCAACTTAGGAACTGTCTTGACTCTGTCCAATTCTAGTCAACCGCCATTCATCTCGGTCAACTGCTCTTCTGCACTTCAGTATATGTCGAGCAATCTGTAAAATCTCTGATCGACCGCATTCATGCCTTGGTCAACTACGTCCACTGGTTTGGCTCTCTGTAGCTTTTCTGGTTAATCTCCCAGTCGACCTGTACTCCGTGTTTTGCACATTTTCAATCTTCTAAGTCCCAAAAGTCAACCTATAAACTACATGAACTTAAACAAACATTTTAGTAAAGATTAATACACTTGTTAGAGGGTAGTTTCTATAAGGAACATATCTAAACATAATGATAAACATATAAATCTCATTCAATTCATAAACAACTTATCAACAAATGAATCACTCATCATTAAAACAAATAAGTCTAAAGTCTCATAGGCTAATAGAGGGACTCTACTTCCCTTTTAAAAGTGTGTGTCTTGCATGTGACTCCCTTCAACACAATGTCCACCAGCACCTTTGGAGGATGACAATCTTCCATCCTGGCTGTCCTTCTTTGTTGAAGGAAGTCTGTCTCTCGATCCAGCAGACATGAACCTTCGTCCGCCAGCACCTTTGGTGTAATATCCCAGAATTTTGAATAAGTGATAATATTGGACATCGTGGGATGATTATAATATAGGTATATAATATTCTGAGTTTTGTCATACTAAGTCAAGGATAAGAATGTTCGATGATATTAGCTTATTAGGTTGATTTTGGAAATGAAGGATTCCCATGGTTTTGAAGAATAAATAAATGTGTCTTGGGTTGAGGAAGGGAAGGAATTGACCCCATTAGGTGTTACATTGAAGAAATTAAAGTCTTGGTGGATGATTATATTTAGGAGTTAGTATGAACTGGGTTTGAAGTGATTTTTGTGAAGAAGTGGGTTCACAGTTGATCGAGCGGTCGGTCATGAAGGTTGCGAAATATTACAGATTGTAGCAATATTCGTAGCGGTCGATCAACTGAAGAGAGCTAATCAACTAGCTCCAAAGAGAAAATAATACAGTGGGTAGAGATTTTCAAAGCAGTCGATCATCAACGGGAGATTGATTGACCAGCTCCAATATGAAATGTATATAGAGAGCGGTGATTTTTGAATCGGTCAATCGTCCACTAAGAAGGTGATCGATCAGTATTTCTAAGAATCAGAATTTGCGGTTGATTGTCAAGGAATAATAGTAGGTCACGGTAATGGAAATCATGAGTGTGATGATTTGCGATCGATCACAAGGAAAAGGTGATCGACTAGAATATCAAGGATCGTTTGGAAAAGTTGCAAACTGCCGTCTAGAAATTGAAGGGATGCTATGGAAGATGATTGGTCGTGACCCTTGACCATCCTTGTGGCGTTATACGCTCATATGAGGGAGGGATAAATAGAAGAAATAGGAGGACGAAAACACTGAGAAAGAGAGAGATTTTCTGGTGTTCTCGGGAGATAGTCTGTGCATTCTGGTTTTATGGAGGGCATAATCTTCTGGAAAACACTGCTGGATAATTGGTGCAAGGTGAATCTTCAGCAAGAGAGGGAATTGCAAAAAGAGGTAAGAGATTTACATGCATTTTGCTTGAAAAGGCCTACATCACAAGAGTAGGATCGTTTGTGTTCTGTTGATAATCTGTTTTGTTGTCTGTTACTACTTTGGTAGAAAACTTGCTGAAGATATTACCTTGAGGATTAGGGTAGTTCTCTGTTCTGTATTCCTTTGATGTTTTGATAACCTTGCTCAATCATATACTATTTTGACAAAATACTAAAGGGAAAATAAGAGAATAGATTAACTTGCTCTGGACAAATACCGTTGAAGGTGATGCCCTGTGCAAGAAGTTATTTTCTGTTGATAACTTGTTGATGGTATCCTGTCAAAGTTTTAAATCTTCACTTGTTCTCATATTGATAGAAGTTGTTGATTTCATTCATTGCTCCCTATGTTTTGCCAAATAAACTATAAGATCTATTGTTATAGTATTATTGAGTTACTGTGAGCTTTCTGTATACTACTTCTTACAACATAACGCATAAAAAAAATGTTAAATTGCTAGAATAAGACCATGATTAATATACTTTTGTTGCATGAGTCTCTATTAGCATGTTGCTGTGCTTGTTGAGTTTAAGTTTAATTCAATAGGCGTTATTAATACCATGTTAGAGTGTTAGCTTTCAGTACATATATAAGCTTGATATTGTGTTAAAAATGATGATAAACATGTTGATTTTCTACCTTATTAATATGTTAGTGACAACATGTGTTGCTTGATTTAAAGTTATTTATATGAACTATTGTGTGACATACATTCATATCATGCATCATGTAGACATGTCAATTAGGGCTGCATACTCATGCATTGCACGGAATAATAATGAATCTAATATATGTAAATAGACTATCGAGATTGTAGAGTTTAGTAACAGTGATACTTGGGATAACCAGAAGATGATGTATCTTTTCCCATGTAGGGATTGAGTGACAGTTTTGCCAAGGCTAAACCCCAAGGATGTATCTATTCTCTTTTATGAGAAAAATTTTCAATGCTCCGGTTGATAGTGAGACTTTAATTAAAGAATAGAAGGGATAGATTCTCTTCTGACATGACAGACATGTGCATAGAGTCAGTATAAGCATTCTTGCATTTCATTATACCTCTTACTAGGCATTAGGCTCATTATTCCTTTTGTGATATAGGTAATGCTCATTATTCCTTTTGTGATATAGGTAATGAATGTGATCCTAATAAAGCATTCATGGAGGAAGTATGAAGCGACGAGTGTTTGTGTAACCCGACAAGTGATGATCTTGGGGGTTATGTGTAACATCCCGTATTTTTCACTTTCTTAAAATGCATAAAATTTAAAACTTTCTTTTCATAAAAACATCAGAGTTTTTTTCCTTTATCAAACCTGATCTTTAAAACCCTTTACTTTTACTTTTCTCAGTTTCCTTTCACTTTTATCAGTTTACTTTCAAAAGCCATAACATTCTTTATAAGAAATGCAGCGGAATAAAAACAAAACATTAAAGAACAATAAATAAGTTACAACACTCTTTTTCAAATACTTTTCCTTTAACTCTTTAGCCCAGCCAGCCACAAAATCCACCCGTGCAAATCCATCATCAACTGTCTTTAACTTGTTCATCTGTTGCTCGTTCATACCTACACCACAAGACCTAAACTAATGAGTCTAACGCTCAGTAAGTGATAAAATGAAACGCAATGCAATGCATGACCATACAATGTAATTTAAACTAGGAGTACATACATGACAAACACCGTGGGGCGATGAGGAAGCATTTAGTATAAACATACATATCATGGTCTTCCTCATGCCGTATGTACTCTTTTGTTCCGAGAACGTTGGGGATTTCAGAACGGGAGACAATGAACACTTGATCCCATGTAACTCACTTACTTTCTTTTAAATTTTCTCTCTAAATATTCTCTCGTGCACTTTTCTTTTCCTGCCATGGGATGTCATTGTTTTTCCCGAACCCCCACACGCCTACTTACATAGATTATTATGTCATACAATATGCACGTGGATTCATACAATCCTATATGCAATAAATGTCTAATAAACATATCATTAAAAGAACCTAAATCTAGTAAACACACAGCATATAATCCTAATTCTTGCGATGTAGGGTCCGAAGACCAAGGTACAGTAAGTACCACTTACTTGGCGTCCATAGCACGTTTCTGTTTCTTCTCTTTTCTTTGTACCTTTAAAACCATAACGACTATGCATTAATAACAATCCCCTAAACTTTAACGCTTAATTAATCCCACTCTCATTTCCTAGTAACACAGTACTAATTCCAAGACCTTAAGATATATAACGGAATAGTATTAACCCACAATGTTACTCATTTCGTCAATGTGCCATGATAAATTAACCTTTACAAAACTGACGAATATTTCTCATAGCCAATAATGATCAATATGCGCAATATATGCATTTCAAACCAAGAGGCAGTTTACCAATCAAAAACACTTAACCAAGACAATTTAATAAACCATTTCTAGCAACCAAGCCTAAGTCCATCAACGACTAAGATGCAGAATTAAACTCTAATTCAACAAAGAATAAGCATCCGAGTCTAATGAATATGCAACAATTCATTTTTCCACATTACAACCTGTCCAAATCCATAATAATAAAAATGGCTAACCCTTAACAACATTATCAATCTATAGATATCCCTTGGCAGCAATCAATGTCCAATCCCATAAAATGGCCTGAACAATTCATCAAACTTTTCAGAATTTCAAACACAATTCCAAGTACCAACATTAATCCAAAACAAACAGAACATCTAATCCAAATAACCAGATCTTGAAACAGCAGAACATCTAATAATTTTATTCATTTCATTTGGTCATTATAGGAGGTGTACCAAGGAACAGAGAAGAATTACCTTTACACGGTTGCAATCCAGACAAAACCCAAGCTTTTCTTCTTCTTCTTCTTCCTGGTTTCACTGTCAAATGCTCACTCCTTTCTCTCGTTTGTAGCACTTTCCAGAGAACTCAGCTCACAAGTCTCAACTTCTCATTCCATCGAAAACCTACAGAACATAACTACAGTTTTAAAGACAAGAAACATACACCGATTTAATCACACGAATTACACAGAGGAGCTGCCACATGGAATATTCGTGTCATGCCAGCCAAAGCCCTGGACACTCAGCTCTAGCTCATCAATGGACAGACATAACCTATCTCGAACCAACACCCAGCGAACTGAGCCTGCCTGTTGAGTTATGGAGTCTAATTTTATTGTTTAGGGTATTTTGATATATTCACCATGTTTTCATAACCCTATTTCTTTAGGTATATAAAGATGTAATTAGGGTTTTGGAGGTAGAGAGAGAAACAGTGGGGGTGAGGCAAAAACAAGAAACAACTTCTGTAACTCCGTTTTGATCATAGTGAGATCTGTTAGCGGCTAGTGGACGTAGCTCTCAAACTAAGAGTGAACCACTATAAACTGTGTTTTCAAGTTTGTGTTTTTTTCTTGATCAATCGTTTCGATACAAGTCAGATTAGAGCATTTAATCTCAACACTCTAATTCCAACAACTGATATCAGAGCTTCAGGTTGAAGTGGTTTCGATAATCAGGGATTGATTTGTCAAACGTATCGAAGGAGTTGGAGTTTTCGTACTCGGATCGAACGAAGTTAGGGTTTACAATTTTTGTGAGAAAAAATTGTAATTTTGGGGAAAAGAATAAAATAAATAAATAAATTGGTGTTGCCCGCCCACTGCTGCCTGAAGAAAACCAGATCTGCCCGCAAGCTTCATCCTCTCCAGCACCGAAGAACTCCACCTGCGATCTGCATCTCCCGTGCCAAAGAAGACTCTTCGCCTCGGACGATCGAATCTGTCCGGAGAAGAACCGAGTGCCTGCCTTTCGATCGTACCCTTCACCGTCGTCAATCGTTTCCGAAGTGACGAGAACCCGTGTTGCATGTCGTCGATCGTCGATCAACTCTGTCCAGCAGCGAAGCAGCGCCGCCCACCGATCTATTCAACGAAGACAGAAGCTGCCCAATCGTTCGCCGCCGTTGCCGACGAATCTGCGTTGAACAGATTCATTTTTCTTGCCGAACCGAAAAAAAAAAAGGAAAATTTTTTGTTTTTTGGTTGATAAAATTTGGATAATAACTTTTGTGCTGGGTATTGATAAAATGACAGGTGAAGACAGTTATTAGTAAATTTGATGGGACTGATTATGCTTTCTGTAGAATGCAGATTGAAGATTACTTGTATGGAAAGAAGCTTCATATCCCGTTGAGTGAGAAACCGGAAAAAATGGAAGATGCTGAATGGAATCTTCTTGATAGACAGGTTTTGGGAGTCATCCGATTGACGCTAACCAAAAGCGTTGCTCACAACGTTGCAAAGGAAAAGACCACCGCAGGAATAATGAAAGCGTTATCTGATATGTACGAGAAACCATCTACAAATAATAAGGTGCATCTGATGAAGAAATTGTTCAATCTGAAAATGGCTGAAGGGACTTCTATAGCAGCTCATCTAAACGAATTTAATACAGTGGTAAATCAGTTGAATTCTGTAGAAATTGACTTTGGGGATGAGGTACGTGCCCTAATTTTACTAGCATCTTTATCAAATAGTTGGGAGCCTATGAGAGCAGCAGTCAGTAATTCAATTGGAAGCTCAAAGTTGGTATTTATTGATGTGAGGGATCGAATTCTAGCCGAGGAAGTTCGAAAAATTGATTCTGGTGAAACATCGACGAGCTCAGCATTGAATGTGAAAAACAGAGGGCGAAATAGTAACAGGAATTCTAATCAGGGCAGAAGTAGATCAAAGTCGAGAAATGGAAGGGGTCAGTCTAAATCTGGGAGAAAATTTGAGTGCTGGAATTGTGGCAAGCAGGGTCACATCAAAAGGGACTGCAAAGCACCGAAGAAGAACAGTATTGACAAAAGTGATGGAGCAAATGCAGCAACTGAAGAAATCACAGACACATTGATTCTTTCAGTCGATAGCCCAATAGACTCATGGTTTTTGGACTTGGGAGCATCTTTTCATACCACGGCACACAAAGAACTACTTGAAAATTATGTAACTGGAAATCATGGGAAAGTCTATCTTGCAGATGGTGAGCCACTGGATATTGTTGGTATTGGGGACATAAAATTAAAGACAACAAACGGGTCAGTTTGAAGTATCAGTAAAGTGAGACACGTTCCGGGTTTGATGCGAAACTTGATATCAGTGGGGCAGCTTGATAGTGAGGGTTACCACGTCAATTTCGGGACCAATGTTTGGAAGGTAACTAAGGGAGCAATGATCATTGCTCAAGGTCAAAAAACAGTAACCCTATACATGACATCTACATGCAGATATACAGTTGCAATTGTTGACAGTCAAAGAAATACAGATATATGGCATTGTAGGTTGGGCCATATGAGCGAGAAAGGAATGAAAATTCTTGTCAAGGGTGGTCAGATTCCAGAGTTAAAGTCTGTTGAGTATCAGTTATGTGAGAGCTGCATTCTTGGCAAGCAAAAGCGTGTCAGTTTCCTAAAGGTTGGGAAAGAGCCAAAGAAGAAGCGACTTGAATTAGTGCACATTGACGTGTGGGGACCCGCAGAAGTTTCCTCTCTTGGTGGATCAGTCTATTATGTGACTTTCATAGATGATTCAACAAGAAAGGTATGGGTCTATTTTTTGAAGAATAAATCTGATGTTTTCAATGTGTTCAAGAAGTGGAAGGCCCTGGTCGAAAATGAAACGAACCTGAAGGTGAAATGTCTAAGATTTGATATTGGAGGTGAGTATATAGATGCAGATTTTAAAGAATATTGTGCTGTAAATGGAATCAAGATGGTGAAGACCATTCCTCGAACGCCTCAAGAAAATGGAGTAGCTGAGAGGATTAATAGAACGTTGAATGAGCGTGCAAGGAGCATGAGATTGCATGCCAGATTACCTAAATATTTTTGGGCAGAAGCAGTTAGCACAACAGCTTTCTTGATAAATAGAAGACACTCCGTACCTTTGAATTTTAAACTTCCAGAAGAAGCTTGGAGCGGGAAAAAGGTACATTTTTCTTTCATGAAAGTATTTGGCTGTTTATCATATATTCATGTTGATGATTCTAATAGAAGCAAACTTGATCCGAAATCTAAGAAGTGTTTTTTCATTAGCTATGGTGACTCTGAGATTGGTTATCGTTTCTGGGATAATCAAAATTGGAAGATCATATGCAGTAAGAATGTCATCTTCAACGAGAAGGTTCTCTACAAAGATGCAGTTGGTAACACTTCAAACAGTGGGAGTTCAGTATTGAAAGAGTCTACTGTGGTCAACTTCGGAGATTTTTCAGGAGAAGATACTCCGACTAGAAAAGAAGATCAGAGTATTATTGAAGAAAAAATTGATGAGAATACGGCTGCAGAAGAAAATTTGCAAACGCCGATTATAGAACCAAGACGATCATCCAGAACTAGCAAACCAACTCAGAGATAGTCCCCGTCTCTAAATTATATTTTGCTTACTGACAGAGGTGAACCAGGATGTTATGAGGAAGTCAAACAGTCAGATGATTTGATTGAGTGGGAGGCAGCCATGAAAGATGAAATGGACTCACTGAAGTCAAATGAAACCTGGAAATTGACTAAGTTGCCGAAGGGAAAGAAAGCACTGCATAACAAGTGGGTTTACCGGATTAAAGAAGAACCTGATGGAAGCAAGAGATTTAAAGCTAGATTAGTAGTCAAAGGTTTTCAGCAGAAAGAATGCATTGACTACACTGAGATTTTCTCACCAGTGGTGAAGCTGACGACGATCAGAATTGTTTTGAGTTTGGTTGTGAAAGAAGATCTTCATTTGCAGCAAATTGACGTGAAAACTGCTTTCCTTCACGGCAGTTTAGATGAAGAAATCTACATGCGTCAACCACAAGGTTTTGAGATGAAGGGAAAAGAGGAGTTTGTGTGTAAACTTCATAAAAGTTTGTACGGTTTGAAACAGGCTCCAAGACAGTGGTACAAGAGATTTGACAGCTTCATGAACAATAAGAACTTCGTGAGATGTGAAGCCGATCACTGCTGCTACGTTAAAAGGTTTGATACTTCCTACATTATATTGCTCCTTTATGTTGCTGATATGTTAATTGCTGGAGCAAGCTTGACTGAGATTGACAGGCTGAAGAGGGAGTTATCTAAAGAATTTGCTATGAAGGATTTGGGTGCTGCCAAAAAAATTCTTGGAATGAGAATATTCAAGGATAGAGGTGTTCTCAAACTTTCTCAAGAAGACTATGTGAATAAAGTTCTTAGCAGGTTCAATATGCAAAATGTGAAACCAGTTACTACACCTTTGGCTAGTCACTTCAAACTATCTAAAGATCAATCACCGTCGACCTAGGAAGAGAGGAGCTACATGACCAGAGTTCCATATGCCTCTGCCGTTGGTAGTCTTATGTATGCGATGGTTTGTACAGGACCAGATATTGCACATGCAGTGGGAGTTGTCAGCAGGTATATGAGTAATCTAGGAAAATAGCATTGGGAAGTCGTAAAGTGGATCTTGCGATACTTGAAGGGAAGCTCAGGGTTTGCTTTATGTTTTCAAAAGTCATATTCTAGTTTGGATGGATATGTTGATGCTAATAATGGTGGTGATATTGATAGTAGTAAAAGCAGAACTGGGTATGTTTACACTCTTGGTGGTACCGCAATCAGTTGGGTCTCAAGGCTTCAAGATGTAGTTACTCCTTCTAGTTGTGAAGCAGAGTACATTGCAATGATAGAAGCCGCGAAGGAGATGATGTGATTACAGCCTTTTCTACGAGAATTAGGCCAAAACTACAATGAGAGTAAATTGCATTGTGACAGCCAGAGTGCCATCCTTTTGGCAAAGAACCCAGTTTATCATGGCAAGACAAAGCACATACAGGTACGCTATCATTTTATCATATCCATTTTGAAAGATGGTGTGTTGGCACTTGAGAAGATATAAGGGAGTCAAAATCCAGCTAACATGTTGACGAAAGCTGTGACTAGTGAGAAGCTGAAGTTGTGTGCAACTTCAGTTGGACTTCTTGGATGAGATATGTGCATGATGCCGCTGCAGATGGAGAGATGATGTGATTAGTCTCCAAGTGAGAGATTGTTGAGTTATGGAGTCTAATTTTATTGTTTAGGGTATTTTGGTATATTCACTCTATTTTCATAGCCCTATTTCTTTAAGTATATAAAGATGTAATTAGGGTTTTAGAGGTAGAGAGAGAAACAGTGGGGGTGAGGCAAAAACAAGAAACAACTTCTGTAACTCCGTTTTGATCATAGTGAGATCTGTTAGCGGCCAGTGGACGTAGCTCTCAAACTGAGAGTGAACCACTATAAACTGTGTGTTTTCAAGTTTGTGTTTTTTCTTAATCAATCGTTTAGATATACGTCAGATTAGAGCGTCTAATCTCAACACTCTAATCCCAACACTGCCTCCATGCCATTCCCAACCGAAGGATCCACTGCCATCTAGTTCACCATTTCGTCTCTACCATTCGTTGACCAGCATCACCAATTAATTAAAATCAACATAATAACTCACCTCGACGGAGCTCATTGATTCATCCCGTGAGCTCGCCGGACCCGTCGGACAACTCCGCCGCTCGCAGTCACGCAGCAGCCCGCCTCGTCGCCAGCCACTAGTCTTTCGCCGAACGTCACCAGAGTTCGTCGTCGCCCGTCACTCGCGTCGCCTGATCTCCCTCCCACTCTCTGTGCCTTCTCGCCTCTCTCTCTCTCTCTCTCTCTCTCTCTCTCTCTCTCTCTCTCTCTCACATTTAACTCAAATTAAACCATTAAATGGTTTTTGTTCCATTTAATTGACAACATTATCTTCAAATCCCTTTCTTTTATCTTTTAATAGAATTTATATCATTTATTTTAATTAATTTTCTTAATCTCTCATTTAATATTTTCTCATATATTTCAATACCACTTTAATATTTTCTTCATTTGTACGTAAAATCAAACCGAATTACTCTAATATTTCAGACCAAGTCAAACCAAAATTGGTTCAGTCCATTGATGTCAATAGTAATATCCCGATAATTTCTAATTTATTCGACCCATTCAAATACCCACAAATTATTTTCCAATTTATCATTTTTAAATTTCGATATAAAAATTGTGATATTACATTATAACTTATAAATGGAATAAGGAATAAGAATGTTTAAATGTTTTCAAAGACTCCAATTAGTTGGTTTTAAACAGTTTGGTTGATAATGTTGTTTTTAAAGTACGTTTATATATTTTAATTGTTCCGCGTTTATTAACTTTAATAGTTCCCTTCACGCGTTTTTGAATAAAGTTTTAAAAAAAAAAATTTTATTGATAAGTCAAACAGAATCGGGATGTTACATTTGGAGGATGGTCATCCTCTATCCTAGTCATCCATCCTCGTTGAAAGACATTCGTCTCTTGATTTATAGGGCATGAATCTTCGTCCGCTAGCGCCTTTAGAGGATGGTCATTCTCCATCCTCGTTAAAAGGATATCTGTCCCTCAATCCAATGAGCATAAACCTTCATCCACCAGAGCCTTTGGAAGATGGTCACCCTTCATCCTGGTTGTCCTTCCTCATTGAGGGACATCCGTCTCTCCTTCAAACGGGTATGAATCTTTGTCCGCCAGCGCCTTTGGAGGATGGTCTTCTTCCATCCTAGTCATCCATTCTCTTTGAAAGACGTTTGTCCCTTCATCCAACAAGCATTAACTTTTGTCCGCCAGTGCCACTCCTCCCATCATGAATGTCCATCCTCCTTGTTAGACGTTTGTCTCTTCATCCAACATAGACGTCCCTTGGCCTTACGATGGCCCTGTCCCTCGTTATTGAAGGACATCCGTTGTTGATCCTTGAATGTTCCTGTTAGATGATCCTTAGCATTTTTAAGCAGAAAACATAATTGTGATATTTGTGTCGACCTTTTTTTTTACAAAAAACATAATTGCAAAATTTGTATAATTCATTTATCATAATTTAAAATTTTAATTGCTCTCAAAATTTCATTAAGGTTTAGTTTATTGCTGACCTCAAAATTCAGAGCTTGTTTGATTAATTTCCCTAATTTAAATGATTAGGGTTTGTTTATTCTAATATGATGGACTACTTTTGAACAAGTTACGGTTATTCTCATATGTTGATGAACTACGTCCAGTTTCTTGGACAAAGTCCCAGCAATATTCTAAAGGGAAATTAACACCACAAACCCTCTAGTTCGAGGTCAATGACAAGTCAAACCTTAGAGAAAATTTTTTAACAACTAAAACCCTAAACTATGAAAAATTAACACCGGTAACCTCGCAGTCAAGTTTTCCGTCAAAGTCTGTCAAATCTAACTTCTCAGTTAACTTAAAAAGTTTTCCCCTTAATTTCAATTTCGTTCGTCGGCGTAAATCCTTAAAATCGATGTAAGTTTTCTCATAAAAATGAATTTCAAAGTAGAAGATTCAAAAATTTCGAACTTTCTGACTGTAAAACGACGATTTTTGAAGAAGAACCGTCGATTTTAGGTTTAAAAACGTTTTTTAACATATGACGGACGTCCGTTACACGTTGACGGACGTCCGTCATAGGTTAAAAATCTTATATTTAATATTAAAAAAAAAAAACATATGACGGACGTCCGTTAAACGTTGACGGACGTCCGTCATAGGTTAAAAATCTTATATTTAATATTAAAAAAAAAATAACATATGACGAACGTCCGGACGTCCGTCATATGTTAAAAGATGCATTTTAACCTATCAGGACGTCCATCGTGGCGATGGACGTCCATCTTATATTTAATATTAATAAAAAAATTAAATTACTGTTTTAACCCTAAAAAAAATTGTCAGTAATATTTTAATAGGGACAAAACAGTAATTTGACAGACAAGTGGTAGACAACTGTACCCAACTTGTCTGTCATATTACTGTTTTGCCCTTCTAAAAATATTACTATAAACTTTTTATAAGGTTAAAACAGTAATTTAATTTTTTTTTTAATATTAAATATATGATGGACAACCAATGACGAACGTCCGTCAACGTGTAACGGACGTCCGTCATATGTTAAAAAACGCCTTTAAAACTAAAATCGACGATTCTTCTTCAAAAATCGTCATTTTACAGTCAGAAAGTTCGAAATTTTTGAATCTTCGACTTTGAAATTCATTTTTACGAGAGAACTTACATCGATTTTAAGGATTTACGCCGACGAATGAAATCGAAATTAAGGGAAAAACTTTTTAAGTTAACTGAGAAGTTAGATTTGACGGACTTTGACGGAAAACTTGACTGCGAGGTTACCGGCGTTAATTTCTCATAGTTTAGGGTTTTAGTTGTTAAAAAAATTTCTCTAAGATTTGACTTGTCATTGATCTCGAACTAGAGGGTTTGTGGTGTTAATTTCCCTATTCTAAATGTTCAGCACACAATTTACCTTCTTATGTGACAATTTAAGGTATGACAAAGAATGTACTGTGCATGTACATCAATATGACCAAAATGACCTTACAACCGAGAAGGAAAGAAGGAAGAGAGGACTATCAGCCAAGATTTTGGACGTTTAACTCAGCTTTAACTGAGATTGGACCTGTAAATTATTTCTCAAAGAATAGTCTGCGATTTGGGCGTTAAAATACATGTCATACTTGATTTGCAGCCGCCCTGGCTCTTACCACTGACCTTCCATACAGTTCCTCATACTGTGTTGCTGAAGTTTCCCAACTGAAATCTATATTCATGACCTTACGAACAAGCTGCTGCCAATTAGCCGGGTCGACTTTGTACAGATTAAACGCCCTTTCCATTGCACTATTTAATCCCTGTCACGCAGAAATCCACAATTCAAGCAGTTTCATTTAAGGAAAGATGAGTTGTACATAAGTCCAGTTCAATGTTCATCGATTCTCATGGCCTATGGTCTGCAACACTGGATTTACTTACAAGTAATTTTATATTTATATTTTAATTTTATACTCTAATCTTGTACTTGACGTGATATTTACGAGTCATTCATTAATACAATTATATGGATCAATGAGTGAATGACATCTAAATGTCACGTCAAAATATGAAATTGTAACATAAAATTATAGTATAAACATATTAATATGGAAAACGATCAAAATAATATCACCATATGCAAATGCTTAAACATTTGCCCTTGTTTACCTGTTCGTCTGGAGTCAAGAAGGTGAATCCGTTTCGAAAATGCAGAGGTATTGTATCGTCATTGAAGTCGAAGACACTAGCAAAAAATGAGAGAACTATTTTAAAACAATAGCCTTAAAATCAATGTGATTGTAGTACAAAGTCAAGCGATGAGCATCCCACCTGTCGTTTAGACCACCGGTTTTCCTTGCAATTGGTATAGAACCGTATCTCATTGCAATCATCTGGACAAAAAATTGCATGAACTCATCATTATTAAGGCCTAAAGTAAATTTGACGACTGAAAAGACAATTACAGGACATAATGCCAAATGGAAATGTAAAAATTACCAAATCGCATTTGACATCGTTCATCACTCAGAGCCTAAACATACATTATACTGAAAATTATTAGAAACATAGCTCATGATCTTTCTACCTCTCTGTCAATCAAGTTGGTGAGGTGATTGGTAATGGTGTTAATAGAGCTGGATGAACCAGTAAACTAAACTTGAACCAGGCAATTATTGCCCGCCTCTAAAGTTCCACATTTCAAGAATCAAAAAATACGATCAGTTCATTCTAGGGAAACCGATAAAACCTAACGAAACCCATTATAATACAATATTTTATCATTCCATATTTTGAACCATTGAACCTAATCTGGTAGCATTAGCCCTACAAATATAGGTGTCTGTAGAGAAAAACACTTTTCTTGGGTTAAAAGATAAGAATAACGCTTAATGGAGAGAAAAAGAACAATGGCTCACATTTTTAATACGAAACATGACTTTTTGCGAGGAACAACTAAACTGTCGCCAAAATAAATGTTAAATAAATTAGTGAGAGTCACTTAAAAACTTTCAAGCGGCTTCAAGTAACTGTGAATACTAGCTTTGAATACTCGGCAGTCAAATTTCATTTTCATGTTTTGGGCTGCTACTCACAGATTCTAGGCGTACGCGTGTGATTGGAGTGGAGTTCTGTTCTCTGATTTGAAATTCAGTTTTCTAGTTTCTCTTCGGTTTTCTTAGAACTGAACAATTGGTTCAGTCCAGCTTTTCTTTTTCTTTGTTTTTATACATTTTTCTGTTCGACCAATTGTTTTATAAAAAACCATTTATATTGTGGTTCAGTTGAAAAAGCACTGAACCACACCATCCTAAACTGCTTTGCTCAATGCTTACCGAAATATTGCTGTCATATTTAGAACTAGACTTTTACCTGTGTAAGGCCACAAGGCTCAAAGATCGATGGGATTATGAACATGTCAGAACCTGAGTAGATCAAGTGGGACAGAGATTCGTCATACTTTAAAATCAAGCGAATATCATCGTGGCTCTGAAAATGGCTTGCAATACCCTCAAATTCCCTCTACAAGAAAACAATAAGAAAAGAACTACCAGTATCACTGATGTTGCTCAAATGATATTTGGATCATCAAACAGAAGGCAAAAAACATAATGAAACCTGAAAAAATGAAAAATATAAGGGGTGAAATCCAAATTGACATCTGCAACAATAGAAACTGTTGCAAATCTCAGGCATCTAATTTTATATGTCGAATCGTCAAATAGCATTGCTATTAGTAAATAAAAGATACAAAAAACTGAAATGCTGCAAAGATCTGTAATTCCACTGCATTCGTGAATAACCAGATCTAAAGTTGAAGATTTCTCTAGGATGTTACTAAATTATAGGAACTACGAAGAAAAAACTAAAATTGTGATTTCCTGGTCGATAATTGTTCTAACAACAATAGAAATAGCCCATTTCTTCTTGTCATCGTTAGGTCTATATTAGTTCTATTCTAATTATCCAATGCAGGTTACTAATTCCCAAAAGAAAATTGAAATGAAAATACTGGGGTTAGAATCTCCATGGAAGTAAAACGTACCTGAATATGTGGTACTGGGCTTGAACCAAGGAGGATAAACTGTCCTCCAAGCTCCAATGTTCGATACAGTGCATGCCTTATAAGATGCACACCCTTCTGAGGCACCAATCTTGTTATGCAGGCAACCTATTGCAAAAGTACATATCAAAAGCTATTTTAGTTACTGCACCCACCAAGAATCCTTGAGAATTGACGTATTTAAGAAGCCCATTCAGCACACCCAGAGATGATTTACATTTAGTAAATCAATAGTAAATGTTTGTCTTCACCATCAAGAAACTGAACTGTACTGACGCCTAAGAGTTTATGGTATAAGAGACCACACAGTAATAATAATAATAATAATATAGAGAGTGTCTCAAAAGTTGTGTTAGCAGTACCCCTTCTATATAGTACCTTGTAAAATTACCTTTTGAAGTGTAAGCCCTAGTAACATGTAAAAATAAGAGTGCAGATTTGTTTCGAAATGAAAACGAAAAATAAAAAATAACAGAGAAATAATTTTCAAAATAGGGATAATTTGTATTAATTGTTAACAATTTTTTTTTACTGTTACAATAAACTCTTGTTTTTTCAATAATATCATAAAAAGAAATAATCATAGTAGAAAACTAATAAACTAATTAATTAGAAAATTAATCAATTAGACAAGGGAAATAAGAAACTTGAAATAAAATAAAAAAACTAATTAAAATAGAAAACTAACAAAATATGAAATAAGTATAATAGGAAATTAAATTGATGGAAGCTTGAATCTTAGATTGGGCAATAGTTGTGTGCTACTTCATTCTCGTACTCTTGAAGAAAACTCATCTTCGAATTTTGTAGAATCAAAAGAACTTCTCTAAAGCTAAATATGAATTTGGTTTTTGTTGCTTTATACATTAAATTTGGTAAATATCATATAACGCCCTTTTTTGAATTTGGTAAATGAGATAAATACCACAATTCTTTTCTTTTCTTATCCCCCAATTCCTTCTCCCACTTTCATTCTTCCCCCCCATCTAGGTGTAAATAACTCATGGATAATTTCCTATTCAAATTCTAAATAACTATTTAACACCCAAATTAAAAAGTGTACAAGGCATTTATAACTACCTGTTATTCAATAAATCTATCCTATCGGTAGCTTATCAAAGCGTTAAATCATCAAATCAAGTGAAGATAGATAATTGACTTCACAAACATTTTATTCTTACAGCAACTAAAGGAAAAATAAAAAACCTAAGATGGCTCGTTGAATCTATCAATGGTAACACAGTAAGAAGACCGAAGAAAAACTTGGGAAATACTGGAGACAAAAATGTTTAGATTTCAATAGTGCATAATTGTCATGAAAAGCAGCTAAAATCAAACCTGAAACAGAGTAGCATTAATGTGATTTGAGCAATAAATCAACTACAAAAATATTCTTCAGTAATCTAGTAAATACAATTACCAAAGGCTTTTTGACATCTTTGGAAGACAGTCCCAGTTGTCTTTTTATAGCTTCTTTATTTTCTTTTTTCCCATCAATAACATTGGCGTTATACTGTATTTTAAGAAAAGGATCAGCAGCCGGATTCCATATATCAGTATCGATACCATTAAGAATCCCAACAAACTTTTTAGAATGAAAATTAAGCGTTGAGTGAAGACCTCTCCCCCCCTGCAAACATTAACACAATTAGAGGAAGTATCTTTCAACACCAAAATATGTTGGACTATATTTCGTAAAAAAAAATATATGCATAAATTTATAATGACCAAGATTAAGGCAAGGAATCTCTCCATATTATTTAAAAGAAACTTCCAATTACAAAAAAAAAAATAATAACAAGAAGTGTTTAGATCAATGGCTTGACAGCTACAAAAGGCCAAACTTCGAACAAAAAAAATCAAGTTGAGTTCTCCACCCTGAAAAATTCAAGCACTGAACTCCAACACCATCTTTCGGAATAAAATGAATATGATGCTTTGAGACTAAGATATGAAGTAGCTATAGAAATTACTTCAACTTTTGCATCAAAAACTTTTATAGCTTAAGACCATTAAAGTTTCATGGATAAGATCTTTTGGATTTGTTATATCAGAATAAGTATAACCAGCAGTAAGGATAATGCAATTGAATAATTTCTTGACTATATGCATGTTCGCATTTGATATTTCTGCCCCCATGGCAATACTTTAGTATGCTAAGCTAACCACAGAGCAAGGAGAGACGGAAAATTCTCCAAAGATATGATCTAAACGTCAACAAAAGAAACAAGATTCAATTCAACCAAAATACAATACCTCCGAAGTCCGCACTTCTTGTGCATAGGTAGGCGATACTGTTGTCACAATATTGGAGAACACAATTGCACCCTAGAAAGACAAGAAATAACAAATCTTAAAAAAATCTTAGCTCTACAGTGAATGAGAACGATTGAACCATCAATTACTTACCTTAACAGGATTGACTCTGTCATGTGAAGAATTGTCTTGCATTCTATCATGTCTATTCAACTGATGGACATCAAGACCACAAGAAGCCATTTCTGTAACAGGTGCAGTCCCTTGGTATTCAAAATTGTGACAAGTGAAACATATTCTAGCTGAGTTCAATCCTTTTGGGTAATATAACTCCCAATAAAGTGGTGCCTAGGAAAGCAGAGAAAATTAATTACAGAAAAGAAAAATGATATTTGATCAAGAATGGAACATCAATTAGAATTAAAAAGTACTTACGACAAAAGATGTCTGCCAATCATGACAATGTATTATGTCAGGATTTTTTCCAGCTTGAAGGAGCAACTCCAGTGCCGCCCGGCTAAAAAATGAAAAACGTTTGAAATCATCATTCTCTCCATAATATTGACCCCTCCAGAAGAACCGATCGGGATGATGAGGCTCAATAAAATAAACAGGAAGCCCTACATAAGAAAGATATAGTCAGAACTGATTGCTAATACATACCAAGGAAGCAAATACTAAAAAATAAACCTTCAACGGTGCCGATCCAGATCTTATTTTTGAATAGCCTCCCATCAAAGTATGAATCAACTGTCACATCTAAGACCTATCAAACAACAAGTTTGGTGAAGCGTTGACAAAATTTTTGCTGTGTAATAAACTTTTTTTGTTTTTTTAGTAAGCTTACTCTCAAATCATTTATATGATCATACTGCATGCAATCGTATTTGGGAAGAACAATTTCCACCAGATGACCTCTCTTCTGAAGTGCTTTACTGAGACCAGTAACGACATCACCTAAACCACCCACCTGAGAATTGAAGGAACCAACATCATTATCTATTCAAAGTATTCTTTGCCAAAACATTAACAACTACTTTTACTCTTGGCTAAAGGAAAACTATAATCTCATCCTTGTGTTTGTACACCATAAAGTACGATATCTTATTCCTTGAAGCATGAATTTGTCAGTTGGTTTCTTTTGAATGCAAACAATTGTTACATTCTGAATATAATGAGATCAAGAATACCCCTTCTTTCCAAACAGCATAAGAAAGATGACTCAGGGTGTATTATACTTGAAAGACGAGATTCACTCAATATTTCCGAAAAAATGGCTCCAACATATGAGATCCACAAAAAATGACAGATGTAGGTATTCTCTCAGAAGGTGCACTATAAAATAATTTTTGAAAACAAAGACAAAATCAGTTCACTGATCTCTGAAACATTTCAGACATAATGAGTGGTAAAGCCATGAATTCACAGGAAAATAAAAAATTAAGCTCTTAGAGAACTGCGATTTTTTATAGTGATTAGTTGAGAGATGAATCAGATATGTCTAGCCAACCTTAGCAACTGGTGCCATCTCTGCCGCAATGTGAATGACATGCAATGCTGGACTAAAGGTAAAAACAAATCTGGGAATTAGACAATAAAGTGTATTTCCACATCAGTTCTTTTCAACATAGAAGTTTATTACCTTGCCGGTGACGATATTAGCCTAAGCAGTGTAGACAGAATTTCTCGTTCATTCTTTTCCTTGCAGGTCATATATGCATGGCAAATATGCCCATTTCTCTTCCACACCATCTCCTTTAACTGCTTAGCGTCCTTGCTTGATATTTTCTTCTCAAGAAAAAACCCATCAATCATAAGCAATAAACGGCTCCAAAATTCCCATGGCATATCTTTTACAGGTTCATCCAGAGCTCTTCTCTTGCTTGCCTCTTTTAGAGTATCTAGTGTAACTTGAAACTCCTTTACAGATTCTTGATATAGTTGAACATAAGAATGTATTTCATCATCAGATCTTAGAAGACGATCCTCTAAAAATTTTATCTTCTGTTGCATTAATTCATTATACTTTTCCAATTTTTCAGAAGAGGGTTTAACAGCACTAGCTTCTTCAATAGACTTTTCCAATTTATCAACCTTCTTTCGGAGTTCTTGATTTTGCTGTAAGACTATAATAGCTTGATCTGCCTGTTCTGTTGCTTTATCCAACAATACTTGCAAAATGTCTACCTTTTTCCACAAGTCCCTGCATTCAATGGTAAGAGAAGAAAGTTTTGAGACATCATCCTGAGAAGAAGACAGTTTGAACTCCAAGTCTCTAAGTGAGGACTCCAAACTTGTGCGCTCTTTTTCAAGCATTAGCACACGCTCACTGGTATTTTTGACCTGTCCCAGCGCTCCCTTGAGCGCTTGCATTTCATTCTTTAGGAAAACATTTTCTTTCCTCAACGTATCAAGCTCTTTGGTAAGAGAATCAATTTGAGAATTATTATTATGCGATGAACTGTTATGATCCTGATTCGTTTCAAGATCATTTCTTTCGATGGCCCCCTTGAGAGTTATTTCATTCTGCAGCTTCTCTAACTGCTCTTCCAATAACTCCACATGTATTTTTTCTTGGGTAGCAACTTTAATTCGGGCATCAGTTTCTGCTAATCTCATCTCCAAAACATTTATCTCTACTTGCAATGCCTCCTTCTCAGACAAAATTTCATCAAGATCTTCAAGTGCACGTACTCGAGCTTGATTGAGGAGGAGAACATCTTTACAGTTAGAAGAAACATGCACATATTAGGTACCAAAGGGAAAAAAATGAAGCAAGAACATGATGATTTAGTAGACAATCAAATCATACTTCTCTCTGCATTTCTTATAATTCCAATCAGATCCTCAAGTTGGATCCCCGAATGTTGCTGTGCATCATCAATTTTCATGGTCTGCACTTCTCGATTATTATGTTCAGTTAGCAGCAGCAAAATAAATATGCCTCATTTTCAAACAACACAAACCCAGCCATACACTGCATTTAGTAGTTTATATTTCAAAAGTATTAGATAACAACGATAGTTAAAAACTAATGATGTCTAAGTAATTTTTCATTGCCATATATTGACATATCCATGAAAGTAATGAAAAGATGAATAATATCATTTTTGTATGGTTTTTTCTTTGTATAATCACTCTATATTTCTTATTTGATGTGCAAATTAGAAGCGTAGTGAAATACCACGGATACATCATTAGATGCAGTAAGACCGCCCTTGTTTATCATGTCAGCATGATGCAAAGCTATGCTGCTGTTAACAACGTCATTAAATGAGCTTTCTTGATTAAGAATTGGAATTGTATTTGCTGAAACAGATTCAGTTTCAGAATCTTCATCGCTATTTGGCAAAAATCCAGAATTTATTGAAGGCTGTTCACCAGAAACTTTCTTCACTTGTTGTCTCCTATGCTGAGAACTGCATGCATTTGAAAAGCAAAGGAAGGAAATATAAGAAAGTTTTTAAAAATATAATCAAAGATGCTTGCGTCCATGGAGAGACTCAACATAAGTCAATGAAAGGGAAGTATTAAATAACTAACATACATATGTATAACTAACATATGCATTTGGTTAGAATTTTGTTTAACTGTATTAGCTTTAATTCACTCATCATCGTACCTTTTTAAGCTTTATATGGCACAGTCACACAAACCTAAGAACCGAGATTTTGACACTAAATTACAATTTGATAGTTTCATGATATTGAATTAAATAAAAAATTCTAATACAAGCATCAGTACAAAAAGGTAACTACCACTTAAAAGTTGAATTGAAATGATTGATAATTTAGCAGAAATCAATCAAAGTAAAATGTTAAGAGAGTAGATAATAAGGGACAACTACTTTGTATTAAAACCATTATTTTCAGGAAAAAAAAAACAAAACTGCTTCACCTTCTCTTCACTTTAATTTTAAAAGCGAATGATGCTGGAAATGACATTTTAGATGTACTAACTCTTTTTTCCGATGAAAAGTTAACTTAGCATGATTGGAACATCATAGTATGGCGTCTATTTTGATGCTGTAGATGAAACTAATTAGCAAAAGCAAGGGAACCACTAATACCTAGCTAGGTAAAACCGGAAGTATATTCCCATGATGGCCCTATTACCTGTTATCATTTTATGTTTATCAACCGTTAAATCTTCAAAAAGAGATCCCTTCCCAATGGCTTCTCTCATGCATATATACAAAATTCATTCCCCGAACCTTCATTAAAAGCTTATTATCAATAGTTCCATCTACTATATACCATAAAGAAACGAAAATCCTTGTATTAGATGTATCGATTATCAAAGTTAATACCCTTAATTTCTTATTTCATCAAATTTCACAGTTCAATGCAATTTTTTCTAGAGCGTGACTGAAAAATGCTCAATCTATTTTCTTATACACCCCAATCAATGTTGCAAATGCTACAATAATCATTTTAGGTATGCCACAAACTAAAGATTCAAAACAAAGAGCACAAGGACATCTTTCGAGATATAACCATACTGGAGCCGGAAAATAATGAATCTAAAAAAGTGCGCGATTAGTGAATTCATGATCATTTTCAAGCTCTCAGCCTCTTAATCACAAAAATAAAAAAAAACAATAAGTAAAGTAATCAAAACGACTATAAGAAAATGATGACATCCAAGGACGATGAAACCAAAATAGACGGAACCTGAGATTGCGATGCCGCATTTTACAGGACGCGGGAAACAGCCGATAAGAAGGAAAAGGAAAACGAGCATTATCCGAGTGTTTATAGCTCAAAGGACTTAAACCAGAGCTCAAAAACCAGGTCGAAAGCTTCGCAGACATCAAGTGCAAATCTAAAACGCGTAAGAAAAAGAAAACTCGATTCATGCAGAATCGCTTTCTCCTTCCTCTTGGACTCCTTCCTCTGAGAGAGTGAGAGAGGGAGAGACCAAACGGTTTCTTCGCCACGACTCCTCCTAGTGTCCAAAAAGCGCTCGCACAGATTGAGAATCGCACGTTTTTGAGGAGATTGGGTGACGCTACGTTCGGGTGTACACAAACAGCTACGTGGCAACGCTGTGCTAATAATCTTATCTTAATCAAAGGGTGGGCATTAAAGTGGGCCCCCCTACAGCTTACAGATCTTCTGGTGTTTGATTTGTTTGATCAAATCAAACCTTTTTAATTTTAAATACTTCATATTAAAAAAAAATGTGGCAATGACAGTTTTACCCTCTGGATTGGGTAGAGGGCAACAACAGAGAAAATGATAGTACTCACGTGGCACTTAATTTTCCATTTTAAGTTTGAACCTAATAAAATCAAAAGAGAATAAACCAGGTATTATCATTTTCAGTCGCGTATTTCCCAGAAATCCTGATAGCTTGTGCAAAAACAAGATTCTAACAGTTTTCAACTAAAAAATCTGAATTCTAATTGATTCAGGTTGGTTTGGCCGACATTACAGGTTTCTTAATTTCTACAGGATTAGAATTTCTTTTATTCTTATAAATATATGCTTGAGCCGTAAAGCTCGTACTACCGATTTCTATTAGTAATTTCTCCTCTGTGCGTGATTTTTTCTCGTCTTGAACTTTTCACATAAATTCGATATCCACTGTTTTCTCTTTATCTTTTCTAAATTTCGTTCGTTATTTCAACAATTATTTCAACAATTGGTATCAGAGCTAAGGTTCAGGTTTTCTATATTAATTTTTAACAATTGGTATCAGAGCCCAGACAAAATTCTCTATATTAATTTTTAATAATTGGTATCAAAGAAAAGTTGAAGGTTTTTGAAAATTGAGGTTTGCAATTTATCGGAGATGAAACGATTTTGTGATTTGATTTTAGAAAAAAAAAATGAAAAAAAAAGGAGCTGCCCGAAGCTCGCTGCCCGCTGTCCTGCTGCCCCGCCCGCTGCCCGCCGAGTTCGTCTTCTCCAGACAATCTGCAAACCGTGGTCTTCTCCTCCGACGAAGACAACTGCTCAGCGAAAACGAAGAACAGAGCAGCGACGAACGAAGCACCGAAGACAAGCCGCCCGCCGATCGTCTCTGTCCAGCGAAGAACAGAACCGCAGCGAAGAAGCTCCGACTTACCGCAACCCCGCCGATCGATCTATTCAGCGAAGAGAAGTCGCTGCCATCCGTTGCTCGAAGAAAAGGCGAGACTTTTGCAGTCGTCCGTCGCCGGCGTTCATCCAGGAATCGTACCTGCCGAATGTCCGATTTTGATATTCAGAAAACTGTTGAATTTTTGGGATATTGAAGAGCTGTGAATTTTTGAGTTTTGCAGGGGCGTGAATTCTGGTTTTTGGGATTAATTGATTTTTGAGAGGATATTCTGTTGGATTTTTTGGGGCAAATTTAGAAATTTTGGGATGATTTTGGTTTTTGGGATTAATTGATTTTTGAGAGGATATTCTTGGATTTTTTTGGGGCAAATTTAGAAATTTTGGGATGATTTTGGTTTTTGGGATTAATTGATTTTTGAGGGGATATTCTGTTGGATATTTTTGGGCAAATTTAGAAATTTTGGGATGATTTCGATGAAATATGAAATTCTAATGTTAGATCGGAATATGAGGTTTTTGATATGGCAGATAAAGATGCGGGATGTTCTTGCTCAGATAAAATTGGACATTATGTTATTGGGGTTCGATAATATGCCAGCGTCTTTGACCGATGAGGAAAAATTATTGAGGAACAGAAAAACGTTATCTGTGATCTGTCTTCATCTATCAAATGTAATTTTGGAGGATGTATTGAAGGCGAAATCTGTTGCTGAAATATGGACAAAGTTGGAAGAATTGTGCATGCATAAAACCTTGACGAGTAAGCTGCATTTGAAGCAGCGGTTATATTTTCATCATATGGAAGAATAAACTTTGATTGAAGAACACTTGACTGCATTTAAAGAAATTATTTCGGATTTGGAAACAATGGAATGCAAATATGATGAGGAAGATTTTGGTTTGATTTTGCTATATTCATTGCCTGCATCGTACAATATTTTCCGGGATACCATTCTGTACAGTTGGAACACGTTGACTCTGAAAGAGGTCTACGATGCTTTGCTTTCAAAAGAAAGGATGAAGCACCTTGTAGTTGGATCTGGAATTCAATGAGAGGGATTGATTAGCCGGGGTAGAACATCAGAGAGGTCCGATAAAGAGAATACTAACAGAAAGAGTTCAAAGAGCAGATCAAAGTCTAGGAACAGAAATAAAGTTTGTTTTTTCTATCAGAAAAAGGGGCATATTAAATCTGAATATTACAAATTGCAGAATAAAAGAAAAGAAGAAGCTGATCAGAAGGGAAAACAACCAGTGAATTATGGTGAAGCAGTTGTCGCTGAAGAAAACAATTGTGAATCAGGAGGAGATCTTCTAGTAGTGTCTGAAGGAAATTCAAAGCCATCCAAGGAGTGGATCCTAGATTCGGCATGTACGTTTCATCTGTGTCTCAACAAAGATTGATTTTCGACATATGAGCCTGTGTTAAAAGGTGCAGTATTGATGGAAAATGATTCATCGTGCAAGATAGCAGGGATTGGTTTGATCAGAATCAAGATGTATGATGGAGTTATCAGAACACTTAGTGACGTGCGACATGTTCCCGATTTGAAGAGAAATTTGATCTAGTTAAGTACTCTTGATCTGAAAGGGTATAAGTACACCGGTGAAGGTGGAGTTTTGAAGATCAGCCGTGATTCTCTTACTATAATGAAAGGGCAAAGAAAATCTGGAAATTTATATGTTCTGCAGGGATCTACAGTTGTTGGGGATGCTGCAGTTAGTACTTCATTGTTTACCAGATTAGGGCATATGCGTCTGGGGCATATGAGTGAAAATGGAATGAATGAGCTTAGCAGAAGAGAACTTTTGAATGATCAAAGCACAAGTAAATTACAGTTTTACGAGCATTGTATTTTTGGGAAACAAAAGAGAGTTACATTCACTACAGCCACTCACAGTACGAAAGAAATACTAGATTATATCCACTCAGATCTTTGGGGTCCAGCACCGATGCCTTCCAAGGGAGGGGCACATTATATGCTGACCATGCTTGATGATTTTTCCAGAAAGCTTTGGATGTTCTTTCTAAAGAAGAAAAGTGATGTATTCGCTACTTTCAAGGAGTGGAAGACTTTAATTGAAAAGCAGACAGGGAAGCAGGTAAAATGTTTACGCACCGATAATGGGTTAGAGTTTTGTTTGGGAGAGTTCAACTCTTTCTGCAGGTCAGAGGGTATTATGAGGCATCTGATAGTCCCGGGAACTCCACAGCAAAATGGAGTGGCAGAGCGAATGAATAGTACTTTAATGAAAAAGATTCGGTGTATGATTTCAGATTCTAGTTTACCTAAGTCTTTTTTGGGCTGAAGCTATTGCTACTGCTTGTTATATTGTGAATCGTTCTCCGTCAAATGCTCTTGATAAGAAAGCTGCTGAAGAAGCTTGGTCTGGTAATCTTGTTGATTATTCAGGTTTGAGAGTATTTGGTTGTCCCGCGTATGCTCATGTTGATAATGGCAAATTAGAGCCCAGATCATTGAAATGTATATTCCTTGGATACCCACCTGGTGTCAAGGGATATAGGTTATGGTGTCCTGAATCCAAGAAAGTCATATTGAGCAGAAATCTGGTATTTGATGAAGCTGCTATGCTTGGGAATTCATCTTCTAAAGGGTTGACAGATAAGACTAATAATTTATCTGGTAGCGAGGTTGAGGTTGAAGTTGAAACTGGGTCGACATCAGAGTCTTCGAGTCATACCAGTTCAGATAATCAGGATTATATCGTTTCTGCAAAATCACCAGTATCAGCTTCGCCAGAGTATTCCATCGCTAAGGATAGACCGAGAAGAGAGATTAAACCTCTACAGAAATATGGTAAAGCAAATTTAGTTGCTTATGCTTTGAGTGTAGCTGAAAGCATTGATTCTAGTGAAGAACCGTCTTCCTATTCAGAGGCAGTGAGTTCAGAAAATTCAGGAAAATGGATGATCGTCATGCATGAGGAGATGGAGTCTCTTCAGAAGAACGGCACATGGGACTTAGTTAAATTGCCGAAAGAAAAGAAAGTGGTTCATTGCAAATGGTGTTAAAAGAAAAGGAAGGTACACCAGGTGTTGAAGAAGACAGGTACAAAGCATGTTTGGTTGCTAAGAGGTACAATCAAAGTCTAGGTGTATACTTCACTGATGTGTTTTCTCCGGTGGTTAAGCACAGTTCAATACGAGCTTTGCTGGATGTTGTGGCTATGCACGACTTTGAGCTTGAGCAGTTGGATGTGAAAACTGCCTTTTTACACTGAGAGCTTGAGGAGGACATCTATATGCAGCAACCTGAAGGTTTTATAGTCTCCGGAAAAGAAGACTATGTTTTTTCTTTGAAGAAATCCCTTTATGGTCTGAAGCAGTCTCCTAGACAGTGGTATAAGAGGTTCGATTCATTCATGCTTGCTCAAGATTTCAGAAGGAGCAATTATGATAGTTGTGTCTACATAAAGAACAGTCAGAATGGATCAGTGATTTATCTGCTCTTATACGTCGTTGATATGTTAATCGCAGCTAAAGATATTGAAGAAATCAGAAGGGTCAAAGCACAACTGAGTAAAGAGTTTGAGATGAAAGATTTGGGAGCAGCGAAAAAGATACTTGGTATGGAGATACAGAGAGATAGAAAATCTGGAAAATTGTACCTAAGTCAAAGGGGGTACGTTCAGAAAGTTCTCTGCAGGTTTAATATGAATAAGTCTAAACCTGTTGGTACTCCTTTAGCAGCTCATTTCAGGCTTTCATCCGATTTATGTCTACATTCAGATGATGAAATTAATTATATGTCACGAGTTCCGTATTCTAGTGCAGTGGGATCTCTCATGTATGCTATGGTATGTACACGTCCAGATTTATCTTGCACAGTCAGTGCAGTTAGTAGGTACATGACAAATCCAGGAAAGGAACACTGGAGAGCTGTTCAGTGGATTCTTAGGTATCTGCGGGGAACTAGTGATGCTTGTCTTCAATTTGGAAGAACTAAGGATCCTGTCATTGGATATGTTGATTCTGATTATGCGGGGGATATTGATAAGAGGAGATCTCTTACCGGATATGTCTTTACAGTTGGGGGTTGCGCTATCAGTTGGAGAGCTACCTTATAGGATACTGTTGCGTTGTCTACTACAGAGGAATAATATATGGCTATTACAGAGGCATAATATATGGCTATTACAGAGGCTTGTAAAGAAGTTATATGCTTAAAAGGTTTGTTTGATGAGCTCAGTAAAGATTTGCAGATTGCCACAGTGTTTTGCGACAATCAGAGTGCTATATTTCTCACTAAAGATCATATGTTTCATGAGAGGACGAAGTATATCGATATTCGTTATCATTTTGTTCGTGAAGTAGTTGCTCGTGGTGATTTTGCAGTTAGTAAAATCAATACTCATGATAATCTTGCTGATATGATGACAAAGACTTTGCCTACACTCAAGTTCGAGCATTGTTTGAGCTTAGTTGGTATTAGCTGCTGATTTCGCCCTGAGAGGCATTTGTGGAAGAGGAGGTTTTCTGAAGATATATTTATAGTGTGGAATTCGTGTCAAGGTGGAGATTGTTAGGGTTCAGTGTGACTCGGATTCTAATTGGGTCAGGCCGGTTTGGCCCATATTGGAGGTTTCCTAATTCCTGCAGGATAGGGTTTCTAATTCCAGTATGACTAGGGTTTCCTTTATTCCTATAAATATATGCTTGAGCCGCAAAGCTCGTTGTACCGATTTCTATTAATGATTTCTCCTCTGTTCGTGATTTTTTTCCCGTCTTGAGTTTTCCACGTAAATTCGGTGTCCACTGTTTTCTCTTTCTCTTTTCCAAATCTCATTCGTTATTTCAACGTTATTTTCAACAAAAACAATATCATCGTGTAGTCTTCACAAGTTTCAGTACACAAGTCATTATAAAGTGTTGCTCCAACAACAGGATTGACTACAAGAATTTCTTGCACATAGCACTTTAATTTAAGGGATCAAGTTTAATTTAATCCAAGATTGAATAAAACTCACCTCAAAGTAAAACATTTAAAGGAAAGTTGTTTCATTTCATATTAAGTCTATATTCTGTAATTTGAAACTTAGAAAAAATTCCTAGTGGCTAATCTGTCACAAATTTCATTATCAAAGAAATGTGACTGAAGAATGTGTAAAATTTTTGCTATGATGAATTCCCATACCTATATGTCATGGTTTTGTAGGTGAGTGATAGCAAGAGATTAGTGGGAAGGATTATTTTTACTATTCTGGAGAGTAACGAGTTACAGAAGGTAGAACAAAAAAGACGAAGAGAAAAGTTAACGCACATTCCACACCCTCTCTTTCTGTTCACCTACATATTTAGTCGACCCAGATGGCATCAGTTGGAGATTGATCTTCCCATTGGATGAGCCATTGTGTGACCAAGGCATTGCCTCTCTTTACCACCTGAGTTTGTAAAAGAGCTAGAGGTTGTTTGGTAGTTGTTGTTGTAAATTCTGAGGCTAGATTCTTGCTAGTAGTTGTTGAGGAACTCAACAATTTTTTGGGCAAGTAAAACATGAAAAACTAGGTGAATGCGAGCTGTCGGTGGTAAGTCCATCTTGTATGCAACTTGGCCAATACATTCCAAAACCTGAAAAGGGCCATAATACTTGGGGGAGAGTTTATGGGCTGGTAAGCGGCCACCGATGTTCGTCGATAAGGTTGGATTTTTAGAAAGACCCATCACCTTCATTAAAATGGTGTTCAACGCGATGTTGATCAGCGTAGAGCTTCATACAGCTTTGAGCTTAGGCAAAATTTTCATGTAGCAAGCTGTCCATTCGGTGTTTTTTTGCCAGGAATGTATCCACAACCACTGTATTTGAGAGTTTGTAAGGCCCTAATGCCAAACAAGGGGTGGTGATCCATAGAGAGCCTCAAATGGGGGCATTTTAATAGCTGATTGAATTGAGGTGTTATACCACCATTCTGCTAGAGGTAACCAGCGATGACACTAAGTTGGGCGATCGTATGTCATATATCGAAGATACATTTCCAAACATTGATTCAATCTCTCTGTTTGTCCGTCAAATTCCGAGTGATTTGCTAAAGACATATTAAGCTGAGTGCCAATAGTAGAAAATAAAGAGCGCCAGAAGGTTGAAGTAAAAATTTTATCTCTGTTTGAGATGATGGATTGTGGTAATCCATGGAGTTTGTATATTGTAACGACCTGGTTTTTCGTTATCTTTTAAAAAGACGTGAAATTTAAAATTTTTCTTTTCTTTTATAAAACGACGGAAAACCTTTATAAAAACCTTTTTATATGAAATCAGAGTGTTCTTCTATAACCGGATCGTTAAAATCCTTTTACTTTAACTCGTTATTAAAATCGTGATGATTTTGTAGAAAACTATAGTTATAATATCTTTTATCAAAGCATAGCGGAAGCGTAAATTAATTTTTATTTGAAAACGTGGTGGAAGCGTAAATATACTTTTTCTTTGAAAACGTAGCAAAAGCGTAAAATAGTTCATTTACAGATAGATACTTAAATCATTACTTTATATTTTACAAGTGTTCTTCTCAATTACTCTTTACATTAGTTAGCCTGACCAGCCGCAAGTCTCGTCTGTGCAAATCCCTCATCAGCTACTCTTATATCTGTTCATCATTTTTCTCTCGTTCTTGTACCTACATCGTAAGACTTAAACTATGAGTCTAAGGCTTAGTAAGTGATAATACCTATCATAATACTACATGCAATTTCAGTTTTCGTCTTATTCCTTATCTTCTTATCTTTTACGTTTTAATCATCATTTTCGTCGTTTTCTTTTTATCTTTTTATCCTTTGTGTTTTAAATCATCGTTTTCTTCTTTTTCTCTTTGTCTTTTGTCTGTTGTGTCTTAATTATTATCTTTCATTGGTCGCTCTTTTCATCATTTACCTCCGATATAGCAGAAATGACATAATCCAACCGACTGCTAATCATTGGCCATTAGGTCCTGACATAATCTAGGGACTGTCCCTACATAATCCAGGGACATTGCAATAGATATGAGCAGCAATGGCATAATCCGAAAGCTTGCTAGCGATAATGGCATAATCCGAAAGCCGCTAGCGACCGTGCCACAAAGGCTTAAACGGCCTCATGTCGTATCGTTGCATTTTTCTCTTCTTTAATCTATTATGGCTTGTTATTCATTTGTTATTGGTTTCTTCGTTCATGATTCGTTTCTTCATTCGCTATTTGTTTCTTCGTTCACTTATTATTTTTTATGGCTTATGATTCATCCGTTATTTGTATCAGTTTCGTTTGATGTTCGTGAATGCATACAATTTCTGAAAGTATAAATAAATATTCAACATGTGATTCACCAAAACGTGCTATAAGTACTGTAGACATGCTGTAAAAGCAGTAAACAACGAAACGTGCGAATAATAACTATAAGCATGCTTTTAAAAACAGTAAACAACGAAATATGCTATTAAAGACTGTAGACATGCTTTGAAAGCGGTAAGCAACGAAACATGGGATTAATAACTGTAGAAATGCTTTAAAATCGTAAACATCGAAGCATGCTATTTAAAATAGTAAACAACGAAACGTGCGATTAATAATTGTAAACTGACAACCAGAATGCAATTGTTTCTATTGGAGGTAGGTGATGTACTAGCAGAAGGAGATTAGAATATAACCTGAAAATATGTTGTTGAAGTGTTGAATATGTATGACCAACCAAAGGTGGCTGTGCTCAGGTGCGGCGATCGACAAAGCAGTCGATAGAGTGGTCGAGTATCGTCAATCAGAAATTAAGACAAAGGCAACTCTTGAGACGTGGTTCATAGAGAGTTCGATGGAGCGGTCTAGTACGTTGACCAAAAAATATTACAGTTACGTCTCTTAGAATGTGGTCGATAGAGCAGTTGATGGATCGGTTGAGCTGATCGACCAATTCCTTGGTTTCCTTATTTTGCTGCAAATTCACATTTGTAAAGTCCAATTTTAGAAGCTTGTAACTCCTTCGTTTTAAAAACTAGCTAAAATTTGGACCACGCCTGTAACGACCCGATTTTTCATAAATCCTTTAAAATGCGTGAAAATTTGAAAATTTCTTTTTAAAACATATCAGAGCGCGACGCTGAACCGGTCTGCTACTAACCTTTCGTTAAACTCGTATTGAAAATACAATTAATAAAATGTGAAAACCTTATAAAATCATTTGTTTAAAACGTTGCAGAATACAAAACAATAAAACTTAATTTAATAAAACTTAGCGGAAACATAAATCATTTATAAAATCTTTTGTTTTGCTCTACTGACACTAAACAATTAAATATACTTTAATTACAATCCATTCTCTCTTTTATTCACTTAGCTCGGCCAACCACAAGCTTCTTCACGTGCAAATCTTTCATCCCTGCTTTATTATCTGTTCATTGTTATCGCATACAAGTACCTATGCCTACACCACAAGTAAACTGTAAGCTCAAAAGCTTAGTAAGGAAAAATTGTTAATGCAATATGGCCTCTATCTCGTTATGTCGGGATGAGAATCCGCCCCACACCGCTCTTTACTCACGGTTACATATAGCATAAACTCGTGGATCGAGTTGGGCGATTGGAGATTCCTGGTAGAGAACATGGCGAGTATCAGCACCTAACACCTTACGGTAGACAAGCTCGAACAACCCGTATGGGGAAGGGTAAAAAGGGGTTCGAGTCTACCGGTTAGGTCCGGACCATCTCTCCAACCTCCAATTCCCTTACTTTCTTTTCTTTTCTTCATTTACTTCTCACACATGAATATCGACCCCCTTTTGGTGGTATTTTTTAGGGTTTCTAATGTCGTGAATGCATGATGCATATAACATAACATTAAATGGAATACAACGAAAGTAAATGGCAAAGATTAAAGGACGGGAATTGGAAGCACACAACAACTATAATTGAAAGTGCATAATAGGGAACAATTATAAACACAAATTGAGGCAATGTGCACCAAAGGAATTTAAGCAACGAACATTGAAGGAAGCAAAATAACGAATCATGAAAGAAATGCAGAATTCAAGTATCTGAACAATACACAACGAATTATGGCATACTTGAATGTATAGAACATAACAATGAATGAAATAGAAGTCGAAACATGCTATTACATAACCTGTAACAATCCAGATTTTTGTACATTTAAAAATGTGTTAAATTTTGAGCAAAACATATCAGAGTGCAAGCCGGGCCATTAGAAACACTTAAAACATTGAGAAAATAAAAATATTTGCGGAAGCGTTAATTAAATCGTTTGAGAAAGAACTAAGAAATAGAAATAAATACAACTTAATTAACTAACTTAATTTAATTAAATTACAACCCGATCATCTCTCACTTCTCATAGCCTGGCCAACCACAAGCTCGCCCATGCAAAACCATCATCAACTGCTTCTTCATTTCTTGAGGACTCCGTGCGTCGTGTACCTACACCGCAAGTAAGACGTGAGCCTAAAAGCCCAATAAGAAAATGGATTTATGCATACGAGATGCCGTTCTTTAATTCTTTGGAATGGGTCCACCCTAAACCAACCTTTTAATTAAGTATTTTAGGAAGAGTTCGTACATAAAGCATAGGGTTTAGGGAATCCTATGATTTCTAATTAATTATGTTAATTAGTCTTAGGATCCCGATATGGGAAGGATTAATTCTTTTTCTCACTCAAGGCACGTGGCCACCCCGTGGTGGTATTCCTAATTGTTTCTAATGTCGTGATGCATGAAACTACTCAAAAACACATATAGGGAAACAAACAAACCATACAATAAATAATAGCAACAATGCATTTAAAGGATGTTAACATGCTTGAGGAGTTCTTAACCTAATTTATTGACATGTTTATTTTAATGAACAACTAGTAAAATTATTAAGCTATTTAATCATGATTGAGTAGTTAAGGTAGTTCACAATATGGACAATACAACAAGGAGATTTGACAAAAAGGAAAATCTCACAAGCTTAACCAATTTATACGAAGTACTCAACAGCCCATGCTATCAACCAAGTGAAACATTTAGTCATAGCCCAAACAATAAGGAAATCATCTATCGAGCTATTCAATATCAACAAGGAGTACACGTGAATCACAAAATGATCATACTATGGCAAATATAGCAGAGGAAGTTTTTGAGAACTAACACCCATATCAAACTAACAAGTATCACAGAGAACTAGCAATGCATTATTAACAAAGCAATAAACTAACAAATATCACAAAGAACTAACAATACATTAATAACCTATAACATACTTGAAAGGTTATATCCTAATTTATTTATATGCTTATATTAATTATCTTGTTTAGTTAGTTAGGTTGATTAGGTTAACATACTTAACAGATTAACAATTTGATTAGCATGCTCAATATACTAGTTAATTACACTAGTTATAATTATTCATTTTTGATAGCATGCTCAAAGAACTTACTAACAGGAGGGAATTCAACAAATGGAACCATCAACAAATAAATATTAACAGAGAAGTTAAGCCAGAGGAACCTACGTGAGTATACAAAATAATCAAACTACTGCAAATACAACAGAAGCAGGTTACAAAGAACTAAAGCACACAGTATGTAAAACATACAACAAACGAGCATAGAAAACATACAGGTATACCAACAAAGAAACAGCCAAGGCATCAATAGAGAAGACATCACAAAGCAACATAAAAATCTAGCATTTTACACTATCAATCCAAGACACACTCACGCTCACACTTGCGGTGTAGGGCCTCCACATGGCCAAGACACACCCAAGTCTTACCGAATGAAGAACACACAATAGGGACAGCTCTCCAGTTCAGCTCCTTCAGCACACCCGAGAGAAATTCTTCTCCATTTCTGCCCTTTCTCTCGGCCTCCAGCAGAAAACACCCGAGAGTTTCAGCTCTCTGCCATCATCCTTCTCTGCTGTCTCAATCACTCACAGAAAATAAACACAATTGGCAAATTTGAAATATAAAACAACCTGAGGCAGTTAATCCCACAATATCAGCGATGGGTGCTGATTCTTCGGAACAGACTCCACGCCTCTGCCACTCAGAATCCAACTAAACTGCCAGGCAAGAATTAGAGGATGGACCGGTTCGGTCCAAACCAGAAGCTGCCTAGCAATCCACCCGAACCGTCAGTTTCAGCCTATCAACCTAAGGCGTCGTTCGCTGCCATCCCGACGCCGGACATCGATCCTTGCCATGCCCAATCGAAAGAAAGCAAAGGAGGAGGAAGAATCATTTGAACCTACCTTGAATTGACGTCATAATCATCACGGCTGAAGCTCCGCATTTCCGAGCCCTAGATAGCCCATGACTGTTGCTCGCCGTTCGCCGGACCACGCGTCGCAGCCACCACGACCAAGCGCGCTCGTCGGAATGTTGTCGTCGTCGTCGCCAGATCACGCCGTCCGAGCTCCCTCTCCTTCTTCGTCTCTCCCCTTTCTCTCTATTCTACCCCCGAATGAAACCCACACTGGATCGATTCTTGCTGAATCGGTTCAGTCCACACATCAACACATTTAATTTAACTCATTAAATTAAATTCAATTTATTCAATTCATTTATTAACTTTAAAATACCCCTTTTTTTTTTTTTATCATTTTAACGTTGAACCGGGTTAAACCAATATAGCCCGAACCGGACTACATCCTGAACCGGTTCAGTTTCCTTTCTCATTTAATTTTCTATTTTAATTTCCTTTTATTTCTATCTTTCAATTAAATCCCAACTTTAATTATCCTTAATCCAATTCCCCACAATAATCATTCACTTAATTCTTAAATCCAATTAATTCAATTTATTCCTTAATGTAAAACAATTAAATTAATCCTTAATGTACAACAATTATAAGTAATCTCAAATATTATAATTTAAATTCGTTAAATTAATATTTATTTTAATTACAGTAAATTCTATTTAATCTCAATAAATGGAATTCTTACGAATACGGCCTTCGTAATACCCCAATAATTAAATAATTATCCAACTTAAAAAGTCGAGGTATTACATAACCAAGTAGTTATCTTAGTTAATTTACAAGCTCAAGTTAACATCCTGAAGTTGATCATATGCTTTTATCCTAATTAACTACTCATGCTCTAGTTTGACAGAAAGTAACATGCTAGTAAATAAAACTAATTAATTAGACATGCTGCAATTATTAAACTAGTTGATTATACATGCTCAGTATAATCTAGTTAGGTTAGTTAACTAACATGCTTGGGTCTCGTTAATCATTCCAATTGATTACTTGTTCGAATAAATTAACACGTGCCAAGGCAAAGTCACGTAATTTAATCATACATGACTAATTAATTGACATGCATCATTAATTTGTTAATTAACATGCTAACGTTATTAATTACATGCTAATTACAATTACATAGCATAACCTAATTAATTAATGAACATACTACTAATGAATTTAAACTGCCAATCATACACGCTAATTAAACATGGCATGACTACATTAATTAACATGCTAATATAATTCTAATTAACTACATGCTCAAGTTTAATTATTTAGACATGCTTGAGAAGTTAGACATGCTAGTAGTTACTTATTAGTCAATTTATATGCCCGAGATATAACAACACTCACCTAAGCATACTCAAATGGATTATCGCTACTTAGTTAATTAGACATTAGTTCGTGCTAGTTAATTTAACATGTTAATGTAGCTAAACAACGGGTTTAGTTAACATATAACATAGAACTCAAATAATGGTGATGGCAAGGCAATATATGAAATGACCGAACAATATATATACAATGAAGGCATTGATAGGTTACACTTTTCACAGAGAGATTTAAACTAAACACAGCAGGAAAATATTAACAAAATATAGCAAGTAACTACCACAAGTAAAACAGCCATATACATATATTTCCAGACAAGAGTCATAGTCTTAATTTCTCATTCTTCACTGTCTTAGACCTACGGTTCAGCATTCTCTATATTTCACAACAACATTATTAACAACTAACACTACCACTTAGCAGTAAAGGGAGTCACACAATTGACAAGAATACCAACAATAAAGGGACAGTGACAATAACCATGGAAATACTACAGAGCATCAAAAGGGAAATAATAGCAGAATATCCTCCATAGGACTATCAACTAGCAATCACTGTGAGGAATCTACAGGGAACTACATCCTACTCTATCATCAACTATCAATTAACTAGCAGTAGTAATATCAAGG
>CM039481.1:30932121-30943994 GCA_022433065.1 Begonia loranthoides
TATATATATATATATATATATATATATATATATATATATATATATATTTTTTTTTTCTTTTATGATATCCAGTATAGCAGCAATGGCATAATCCGAAAGCTAATTAAACACTGGATGTTCTTTTCGTCTTTTACCTCCAATATAGCAGCAATGACATAATCCGAAAGTCTGCTAATCATTGGCCTTTATGTCCTGGCATAATCCAAGAACTTTGCAAGCGATATGAACACCAATGGCATAACTCGAAAGCTAGCTAGCAACGATGGCATAATCAGAAAGCTCGCTAGCGACTGTGTCAATGAAGGACTTAAACGGCCTCACATCATATCATTGTTTTTTTTTCTTTACTTTACTTTTCGTTATTTATTAATTTTTTTTTTTTTTACTTTTTATTGCTTATTATTTGTTTATTATCGATTTCAAAACCGTGCACAAATCTATTTTTGTATTCTTTTGAAAAATCGTGATGCATGATGTTCGTGAATGCATACAATTTCTAACAGTTAATATAGAAGTATAAATAAACATACAATAAACATTCAACGTGTGATTCACAGAACATGCTATAAAACTATAGACATGCTGTAAAAATAGTAAAAAACAAAACGTGCTATTAAAAACTGTAGACATGATTTAAAACAGTAACCAATGAAACATGTTATTAAAACTGTAGACATGCTTGGAAAGTGGTAAGCAACGAAACATGCTTATCATATTCTTGCGATGTAGGGCCCGAAGACCAAAGCACACACGTATTACTTACCTCGTTTCCTTACAGCGTTCAACGCTTATTCGTTATTCTTTTTTTCCTTCTTTAGTACCTTCACAATTTAATAATGCTTAATCATTAATATAATCAATTAATAAACTTATTAATCTCATCGTCTTTTGTATTCTAATTTCTTATATGTTACCTACTAGAGTTTCCTAAACGTAACCACTTCATTAATTACAACTCAGCTTAATAATTAATCCCAATTGATAGCGTTTAGAAACTAAGTTCAACATATAGCGAAGACCAACGTGATTCCATCCATGAATTATAGGCCCATAAACTAACACCCAATAACAATATATGAATTGAGACATTAATCTACATTAATCCAATTTAACAACTTATTCCAAACGTAGTTAATAATCCATTCAACCGAATATAAACCTCTGTACCCATTAAACAATAATCAAACGCAGGATATAACCCAACTGACAAGTCAAGAGCTTCAACAGAGTCCATTAATCCATAGATTAATATCCTTAACAATAATTACTAAATCTGTAATAGAACAAAAAGTCGATTCATCTAGAGAGCACCATCATCCAAAACACATTTCTTGAATGAATCAAACAAAATATTACCAGCAAGGTGACATTCTTTCCAACGGACAAAATACAACCCAACACAACTAACAGAACCTACGGAGGAAGACCATCACAAAACCAGCCAACACAACAGCAACCAATATTATTTCCAACAGATTATCCCTTCCAAACAGGTAATCATTCCAACAGATAACAAGTGAAGATACAGAACTATATCACTGAGAGCATAAATCACAGTACCATTCCAACATTCTTTATCTACCTCAATATAATTTCACTCAAGACTAATAAAATCACTAAAAGGAGGCAGAATACCAGACTCCAGAGTGCACCCAAGAGTAGCTTCAATCCTCCTTGCATCTCCTTCAACTTTCACTCAACAAGCATTCCAGAACACTCTCGGCTTACCCCTCACCATTTCTCTATCTCTCAACTCTTCTCACTTGGCTTCCAAGAGAAAATCCCCCTGCAAAAAACCCCTCTGCCATTTAATCCTCTCACTCTCCCGCCCTTTCCAGAAACAATAACCCAAGCCATACCCCTGTAGACGTCTAAGCCATGCCCTGACTTCCTCGGCCATTCCTCAACGCACGTCCACACTGTCGCCTACACTCTGTAATTCTCCAAGAGTGCGATGCCATGCTAGAAAGGAGTGGGTGGAAGGTGGTCAGCAGACCACAGTTCAACCCGAGTTAGGTCAAACTGGATTCACCCGCAGCCGGGTAGTGGGTTCCAGATCGCAAATCGATTGAATCCCCTACCCATCGCGAAATCGCCACCGCCGATCGTCCCTGCCAATGCCCGATTAATAGAATGCAAAGGAGGAGGAAAATAGACTAGGCTTACCTCCACAACACCTCGCCCCGAAGCCGAAAATCGTTGCTGGTAGAAACTTCGATCCTGAGCCCTAGCCGCGACCCGCGTCGCATCCAGCAGCACGCCCACATGCCACCTATCTATTCGCTTGCACGTTCGCCAGACTCGTCGTCGCCGTCTCCTGCTCGTCGTCGCCGTCTCCTGCTCGTCGTCTCCGTCTCCCCCGATCTCTCGGGTCCTCTCTCCCTCTTCGACTCTTCCCTTCTCTTTCAGTCGATTCTCCGCACCAAATGGCTGAAGGCCAATTCTAATCTCCCCCTTTAAATTTCAAAACCGAACTAGCAGAGACTGGATCGGTTCTCCTGCTGAACCGGTTCACTCTCCCAAATTCCATTTAATTTCTTTTACTTTTATTTCAATTTCCTTCTTTCACTATTTAATTAATTCCTCACATTTTTATTTACATACTCCTTAAGTCAAACAAATCTAATTAATCTCATTTCTTTCTTTGTTAATTCTTATTTTCATCCGATAAATCCCCATAAATTATAATCTAACAAATACGCCCTTCGTAATACCTTGATAATTATCCAATTAATTCAAATACCCCAAATTATTTTCCAATTATTCTTATTAAATTCTGGCATAAAAAGTCAGGGTATTACAACAACTCCCTTTTTGATGCATTTACGGATGGAATCCTTCTTGATGGTTGGACACCTCTTCACACAACCTTACTCCAAGGAGCAGGGCCGCAGATACTAATAAGAGAACTCACTCAACTCCAACTGAGGCTAATCTTGTGATATTACTCACACAAGGATAACTTTTGATGTAACTCACCAAAGTGCTTGAAAAAGGAATCACTCCAATTTCGAAAGAAAGCAAAAGCTTTTATTAATCAACTTCAACTCCCTTAAACATGTACATAAGGTGGCTTTAAATAGCCAATTACAAACTATAAAATAATAATAAATTAATAAAGCAACAATAACCCTAATCGACTCATAGTATAAGTTGTCCGATTTTCTATTCAATAGAAACTAGATTAATTAACTAAAAGAATATTTAATTAATCTATTACTTTCTTCTTCTCCAAGTTTATATGTATTTTGATAGCTAATCCATGTTGGTGCTTGGCCACTTGGATGGTTTCCATGTAAAGATTTCTTTGGTCTCCAAGCTGGCCACTTAGACTTTCCTTAATCTTTACTCTTAGTTCCATGGGCTTTTACCATAGCAAACAGACTCCAAATGTAACGATCTAATCCATTATGGAAATCTTAAGAAGTTAGCTACAATCTTCATGAAGCACTTGTTTTGAAATGATATCGTTCCAAATGCCAAAATAGTCAAACACTTTTGGAAGGTAAAAAAAGAGACAGTTTTGGAAAGTCCTTCCATTTTCCTCCAATTGCTCTTGAACTTTCACCTATGCTGGACCTTGAATCTCTCCATAACAATGTTGGAAGTTTGATTAATGATGTAATGGACTCGTAGTCCATTAGTAGGCAAACTTTCTTCATAGCTTGCACTGACTTCGCTAATCCAAGTACGTGACAGAAAAGAAATGGCCAAGCAGGTAGGGTCTGAAACCATGGTATGAGAAAGCGCATCATCAACAGAATTGTGTTTACCTTGTTTATATTGCATCTGGTAATCTAATATGAGGAGCTTGGTTAACCATTTTTGTTGAATAGGTGTGGTAATGCCCTGCTCTAATAAATATGAGCAGTGGTCTGTTTTAATGATTAATTGATTTTCTTCCAAGTAATGACGCCACAGCTAAACCGCCGAAGCTAAATGGTTTGCTCATGAAGGCAGATACGTTCTGATAACTGTTCAAAATAGCTTGTATACACTTTGGTGGACCATCACTGATTGCCAAAAGTGGCACTGCAATATGAGCAATAAAGCAATACTCCTACTGCTTCAAGTAAGCAGAGAACGATGGAGCAATGACTGGGTTCACTGAAGTTGAACTTGTTGAATTCGTTATGGAAACTTCTCTGTTATTGTACTGAAAATGGATAAGATTATGGCTAAGGTCAAAGTTAACTGAACTGAAAGCAATCATCTAGTCAAATACTAGAATCATGTCACTTCCTCCAAACTTAAGTGCTCGTAATGGAAAGGAGAACAATAAATTGTGCATTTTGTTAGTTTCTTTAATTTTCATACATTAATACGAACAATACTTTAATTTCCCAAGACTTTTATAACATATTTTGATTCAACCAATCGTTTCATTAGATTACGGATAACCAAAACTCAATAATCGTACTAACCTTGATCCATGCTTTTGTTGATGTAAACGTTGATCTAGAAAATATTTTCTCACCTTGACCCTTTTACTTTAAGCTATCCCTTTGATGATTAAAGGAGGAAGTATGTGTTTCTTTTATTCTCCTTAGCCTTCAGAAAAAACATCAACCGAGAAAATGCTAGAGATATGGTTTAGGAAAAATTGAAGAAGCAAAGTCTCTTCACACTTCTTCTGTATTCTTTTGCCAAGGACCTTTGGAGATGATGCTACTCTCATAGAGAGAGAGAGAGTTGTGTGTGATATAGAAAGAGAGGAAGAGAAGTTTAATTCCAATTCTCTTCCACTTTTCCTATTTTCTTTTCTTTGTTTTCAACTCTTCCTTTTAAAAGTCAAAAACAAAAGCCACACCTCTCCTTAATGCATTCACATTGAAAGAAGATTCTTTAATGATAATTTACATCTCTTTTACTTTTAACCATATATTGTTTACTTTAACAAAGTCAATGTGAGGGAATTAAAACTCATTCAACTTAATTTCTTTTATGCTTGACAATCATCACATTAAGCACCTTAATATTAAGTCAATACACTTTAATTAACATAAACCACATTTATAGATTATTAGAAAATAATCTGACACATTTTCCATTCTGTTGGTAATCAAATTTTGGCACTGGTAATTTTATCTTCATTGGCTACTGTCACTGAAACCGACTGAGAAAAATCCACATCAAGATGATGACGTTTTGCTAGCTGTTCAACCAAGAAACTATGTACTATTGAGAATTAAACTAAAAAAAAAAGTTATGCATTTTGGGGAGTTTTTCAACAAGGATTTGAAAGGTCAAATGACAACCAAATTAAACGTATGACTAATGAATGTTAATGCCCCGAATGTCTAGTTTCTGATGGTTTAAGTGTCAAGTCATTTGGAGTTCTCTAGAAGAAGGTATGATGGGTTTAGGAACCAAAGGTCAGATATTATGTGGTTGTTTCATATTCCGTGTTTAATGCCTTTAAGGTCTTTTAAGTATGTTTATTGTATTAGTTGTTGTATGAATTTGAAGGGTCTTATTGAGTCTATAAATATTGTATTGTGCTCATTTGAGAATGAGAGAGTGAAATACAAATCTTGAAGAAGCTTTGGAGTGGTGTTCTTCCTTTCTCTCCAAAACAAACACTCCAATTGTTATCAAATTGGTATCAGAGCTATGTCGAACCATGGGAGCACACTGTTGGGACATATGCCGCTGCCACGACTCACCAAGATGAACTACGACAATTGGAGCATTCAAATGCATGCGTTGCTTGGTGCACAAGATGCATGGGAAGTACTTGAAACCGGTTTCACGGAGACGAAAGCCATTGGTACCTTGACAGCAAATCAATTAAAAGCATTGAAAGAAACGAGAATGAAGGACAAGACCACTCTCTATCTCATGTTTCAAGCAGTAGATGAGTCAGGTTTTGAGAAGATTGCTGGTGCAACAACTTCGAAGGAAGCATGGGACACTTTGCAAAAAGTGTTCAAGGGTGTCGATCGAGTTAAACAAGTGCGGCTTCAAACACTTCGTGGCGAGTTGGAGGCCATAAAGATGAAGGAGTCGGAACACATATCAACCTACATCACGCATGTGTAAACAGCGGTGAATCAACTTAAACGCAATGGAGAAACCCTCACGGATGCAAAAGTCATGGAGAAAATTCTTCGGTTATTGACCGTGAATTTTGAGAATGTTGTGTGCACAATCGAGGAGTCGAAGAATTTGGAAGAGATGACGTCGAGGAACTTGCGGTCTCTCTTGAGGCACATGAACAAAGAAAGAAGAAGAAGGCACAAGAAGTCTTGGAGGAGGCCTTTCAAACGAAGATGACTATCAAGGAGGATAAGGTAATGTATGCTCAACACAACCGAGGAAGAGAACGTGGCCGTGGAGGTCATGGTTTTGGTCGCGGTGGAGGACGCGATCGCGGAAATAATTGTGAAGAGAAGGGTGAGATCAGTCAACAAAATTGGCATGGACAAGGACGCGGTCGTGGAAGAGGTGGCCGGTCGAATCGTTCAATTGTTGAGTGTTACAATTGCGGCAAGTATGGACACTATGCAAAAGAATTCTACTCCAAGAAGAAGGTCGAAGAAAACGTGAATCTAGTTGCGAAAGATGAGGCAAAAGAATATGGAGTTCTCATGATGGCCTAAAAGGACACCAATCCAAAAAATGACATGGTATGGTATCTCAACACCGGTGCTAGCAATCATATGTGTGGACACAAACATCTCTTTGTTGATATGCAAGAGATTAAAGACGGACACGTATTTTTTGGAGACGCATCAAAGGTTCAAGTCAAAGGTCGAGGAAAAATATGTTTTGCAAAAAAAGATGGAAAGGAAGGAACAATGGAAGATGTCTACTATGTACCCGATTTGAAGAGTAACATTCTTAGCATGGGTCAACTATTGGAGAAGAGATGTTCAGTTTTCATGCAAGACTGGATGTTGCACTTGAAGGACAAAAATGGTTGCTTACTTGCACACGTGGAGATGGCAAAGAATAGAATGTTCAAAGTCAACTTGAAGAACGTGCGAGAAAGGTGTTTGCAAGTAAATATGGAGGACAAAGCATGACTATGGCATTTACGATTTGGGCACTTACATTATGGCGGCTTAAAAGAGTTAGCTAAAAAGGAAATGGTCTATGGGCTACCGAACATGGACTACCCCAAGAAATTTTGCGAGGGATGTGTACTCGGCAAACAAGCAAGGAGTACATTTCAAAAGAAGGCAGAATATCGTGCAAAGAGATCTCTCGAGTTAGTACACACCAACATATGTGGCCCAATCACACTAAAGTCCTTTAGTGAGAAGAGGTACTTTATTACTTTAATTGACAATTTTACAAGGAAGACTTGGGTTTATTTTTTGAAGGAAAACTCGAAAGCATTCAAGGTGTTTAAGAAATTCAAGGTGCTAGGAGAGAAGACAACTAGTCTTTACATCAAAGCTTTACGGTCAAATCGAGGCGGAGAGTACATATTAGCTGCTTTCATAAGCTATTGCGAGGAACAAGGAATCAAAAGATTCTTGACCACACCTTACTCACCTCAACAAAACGGGGTGGCTGAAAGAAAAAATCGTGCAGTTCTAAATATGGTTCGATCTATGTTGAAAAGCAAAGATGTGCCGAAGGAATTTCGGGTTGAAGTAGTGCAATGTGCTGTATATATTCAAAATCGATGCCCACATGCGATATTGGCAAATCAAATACCACAAGAAGCTTGGAGCGGCCATAAACCAACCATATCACATTTTAAGCTGTTTGGAAGTGTAGCCTAAGCGCACGTACCGAATTAAAGAAGAATCAAACTTGATGATAAAAGCAAGAAGTATGTGTTCATCGGGTATGACAAAAAGACGAAGGCTTTCAAGTTGTTTGACCCAATTGACAAAAAGGTGGTGGTTAGCTGAGATGTACAAGTGAATGAAGAAATGATATGGGATTTGAAGAACCAAAAGGAGGCAACACAAGATGAAGGAGAACCATCAACTGCTGCACCAACAATCACACCGACATTCTCTCAAGCGTCCGATGATGAAGAAGAGCTGAGACAACCAAGGATGCGGTGTCTACAAGATCTATATGACTCGACAAATGAAGTACATTTGGTTTGCTTATTAGCAGATGCGGAAAATATTGATTTTGAAGAGGCTGTGAGATACAAGAGGTGGAAAGCCGCGATGGATGAAGAGATAAAGGCAATCAAAAGAAATGAAATGTGGGACTTGGTGGAGTTACCGGAAGGATGTCAACCCATAGAGTAAAATGGGTGTACAAGAAAAAGATGAATGCCAAAGGAGAGGTTGAAAGATACAAAACATGCTTAGTTGCGAAAGACTATAGTCAAAAAGAGGGTATTGACTATGATGAAGTTTTTGCTCCGGTTGCAAGAATGGAGACAATTCGACTTCTTATATCTTAAGTGGCGCAATTCAAGTGGCCAATCTATCAAATGGACGTGAAGGCCACATTTCTAAATGGAGTGCTTGAAGAAGAAGTCTATGTTGAGCAACCTCCTAGATTCATGAAAGTCGAAAAGGAGAACAAAGTCTTGAAGTTAAAGAAGGTGCTATATGGGCTAAAACAAACGCCTCGAGTATGGAACACCCGAATCGATACCTACTTCAAGAAGAATGAATTCATACAATGTCCATATGAACACGCGTTGTACGTGAAGAAAGAAGAAGAGAACTTGTTGTTTGTTGCTCTTTATGTTGATGATCTCATCTTCATGGGGAACAACGAGAATATGATAGAAGATTTCAAAGAAGCTATGATGCAAGAATTCGAAATGACAGACTTGGGATTGATGAGGTACTTTCTTGGTCTTGAGATTATACAAAGAAAATTTGGAATTTCTATCTCACAAGAAGCATATGTGAGGGACATTTTGAAGAAGAGCAAGATGGAAGATTGATAGCGAGTAGCAACATTAATGGAGCTTAGTACGAAACTCTCTAAATTTGGTGGGGGGGGGGGGGGATCAAGTAAATGCGAGTGACTATCGTAGCTTGGTTGGCAGTCTATGGTATCTCACATGCACAAGGCCAAACATTGCATATAGTGACGGCATAGTGAGTCAATACATGGAGGATCCAAAACACTGGCACGTAAAAGCTATTAAGAGAATTCTTCAATACATTCGAGGAATGGAGTCACTCGGTTTACTCTACTCAAAGACAAACGAATACAAGCTGGTTGGTTACTCTGATAGTGATTGGTGCAGAGATGTAGATGACTAAAAAAGTACAGTGAGATATGTGTTCTATATGGGAGACACAACAATCACATGGCTTTCAAAGAAATAGCCAATTGTGACTTTGTCAACATGCGAGGCGGAGTATGTGGCTGCATCGTGGTGTGTACGCCACGCAATTTGGCTACGAAATTTGCTACACGAGCTAAATCTCAAGCAACATGAGACAACCAAAATACGAGTTGACAACAAATCAGTAATTGAATTGGCGAAGAATCTAGTTCATCATGAGAGAAGTAAGCATATAGATGTTCATTTTCATTTTATTAGAGAACATGTCAAGAAAGAAGAAGTGTGAATGAGTCACGTTGCAAGTGGCAGACATTTTTACAAAATCGCTGCAAATGGTGCTATTTGAAAACCTCAAGAAGATTATCAGGATGAATGATTGGAAATGTTTGAGTTTAAGGGAAGCATTTGTTGAAAATTAAACTAAAAAAAATGTTCTACATTCTGGGGAGTTTTTCAACGAGGACTTGAATGGTCAAATGATAACCAAATTAAATGTATGACCTATGGAGTTTAATGCCCAGATGTCTAGTTTCTGATGGTTCAAGTTTCAAGTCATTTGGAGTTTTCTATAAGAAGTTATGATGGTTTTAGTAACCAAAAGTCAGATATTACGTTGTTGTTTCATATTTCGTGTTTAATGCCTTTAAGGTCTTTTAAGTATGTTTATTGCGTTAGTTATTGTACGAATTTGAAGAGTCTTATTGAGTCTATAAATATTGTATTGTGCTTATTTGAGAATGAGAGAGTGAAATACAAATCTTGAAGAAAATTTGGTGTAGTGATTCTCTTTCTCGCCAAACACTCCAATTGTTATCATGTCTCCCACTGTCGATGATAATAGAGATGTGTTGTTGCTGCATAAACCCAGAAATTCAGAAAGTGGAAGTGGAAGTATGGCCAATAAGGTCGTGTAATGATATCTCCATCTCGTTAGGATTATCTTGCAACAAATTACCTTGAACAGAATCCAAAGAAGGAATGTTTTCATCCAATTGATCAACTATAAGAACATTAAGCGCTCCATTTTTATAAATGTGACCAGAAAAATATTTCTCATCGCATTTGAAGCATAGGTTGAGTTTTCGTTTAAGCAGTAAATTCGCTTGAGCTATTTTTGAAATCCTGGTGGCACTGTAGATGGATTAGCAATCGCTTCCATAGGAAGTGGTGGAGCACTACGTTGGTTATTTGGCCACTTTGAGTTAACAAATTGCTTAGCCAATTTTGGTGCTCTCCATATCACTGCGATTGCTGATTCTTCTAGTAGCGCGACTTCAAAAGCGTGAGCTAGAGAGGTCGGTCTGTTTATCTTAACCATGGCTTTGATCTCGTCCCTAAGGTCGCTGGCAAATAGGGCTATAAAAAAATAATCCAGAAGCAGAGGAAGAGTAGGTTGTACCTGAGCTTTCAGTGTCATGAAATGTTCCAGATAATCCTTGATCGAGCCTATTTGCTTCAGCTTACTAAAAGTTTTGATGACATCCTTTGCCGTATTTTCAGAAAAACGACTACATAAGTCTAATGAAAATCGCTCCCATGAAGCATCCGATAGTAAACCCTTCCAACCATGGAACCAGACGTCTACTTGGTCTTTAAGATAGAGCTCCGCAATGCCCAGCTTGAGAGGAGCTAGAATATGATGAATCTCAATATAGCGACCTACTTTCCAAACCCATTCATGAGGACCTTCACTTGAGAAGAATGGAAAATCGAGTTTTGGCAGACAAGACTGATAAGGAGCTTCATGGCCATCTCCTGGTTTGGACCGCAAAACATCTTAAAGTCAAATATGCCTATTTTTCAGAAAAATCAGTCGATCACCATCTAGTGGATGATCAACTGCAACCCAAAATTCTACAATCTACAATGATCGAGTTCGACCGCTCCTTAAACACCGATCCACCGTAAAACTTAATCCTTCACAAATCTACTTCCAACCCGGTGATTCACTAGCGGAAGGGGTCAATAAATAACTTGTAAAATATGTGGAAGAAGTGTTGAACAATTGATTAAAAAAGTAGGATAATTGTTGAAGTATGTTGAACAACCAATGGAGGCTGTTTTCTGGCTTTGCGGTCACAGGGCAGTTGAGCTACTCGACCTAAAAGCAATACAGAGGCGTCCTTAATGCAGTGGTCGAGTTGCGGTCGCAGGATTCGGTCAAGTTGGTCAACCTAATCTTGAGTTTCCTTATTTTTCTGCATTTCAATTATGGAAGGTCCAACTTTTGAAGCTTGTAACTCCTTCGTTTTAGAAGCTTTTGAGCTGAAATTTTCACCACACCTTCTTGAATAAGATAAGAAAAGAACCCTTCAAGAATCACATAAATATCAGCCATGGATTAAGAAATATGTGTGATACAAAATAAGTCACCAAAAATAGAAAGTAATGTGACGAATGCTCCTGTATGGATGATTTGTCAATGACGCGCCTTTAGAAAATTGGACTCCACTTCACACCTTCTTCTTTCAAGGAGTAAGAACGTGGATACCAATAAAAAAAATTACCCAACTTACAAGTAATCTTAATCCCATGTTATAAAAAACACAAGAGAGGAACTTTGGATATAACTCATCAAATGTTTGAAATATGAATCACTCCTAATTTCAAAAATAAAGCAAAGACTTTTTCTATTCAATTCAACCCC
>CM039481.1:30944375-31026393 GCA_022433065.1 Begonia loranthoides
AAATTAACCCAAAGCTTTTCTATTATCAAATTCAACTCCCTTAAACTTGTACATAAGGTGACTTTAAATAGCCAATTACAAACTATAAAATCATAGTAAACTAATTAAGTAACAATAACCCTAATCGGCTCATAGAATAAGTTGTCCGATTTTCTACTTAATAGAAACTAGGTTAATTAACTAAAAGAATATTTAATTAATATCTTCCTTTCTTCTTCTCCAAGTCTAAAGGTCTTTGGCAGCTATTCATTGTTGAAATCATCCACTTGGATGGTTTCCATATCTTGATTTTCCTTGCTCTCCAAGTTTGGACACTTGGATTTTCTTTAACTTTTGTTTTCTGTTCCGTGGGCTTTTGACATAGCAAATGAAGTCCAATTTAGCGCTCCAACTCCTTCTAGAAAGCTTAGGACAACAGCTACAAGCTTCATGAAGCATGTGGTTTGAAATGACATCGTTTGGAATGCCAAATAGTTAAATACTCGTCGGAGGTCAAAAGGAAGACAGTTTTTGAAAAGCCCATCAAATATTCTACAATTGTCCTTGGACTTTCACCTATACTTGACCTTGAATCTCTTCATACTAATCTTGTAAACTTGATTAATAATAGAATGGACCCGTAGCCCATCATCCTTTTGGGGTTGAAGAGGATTCAACTTCAAATCAAGTCTTGCATTGCCATAATCTTTATTACCATAATAAGAAAGATCATCATAGGCTACTAACATTACAATGTCTTCAATTTTTCCATGAATATAATAAGGAAGCAAGTCGTGTTTGATGTAGCCAACTGTTGATATTAAGATTTCCATAAAAATCTTTCCATGCTTGAATAATAACTCGAATAATAGATTCTCATTCTTTGTCTTAGAGTCGGAAATAATGTAGGCCACAATAATGATTACCATAAATAAAAGTTTGAGAACTCCTTTAAGTATATGTGGTCAAAGAATAATATCTTCATAATATTCCTTAATCAAATAAGGAGATGTATCTTAGGCCTTGAAATTTTCATTGACTTTGAAATATACATGAATAAAATAAGGAAATAATCCTTGTATGATGTGGTAGGCCAATAATAGTAAGATATTCATAAACCATTTTCCATAATTGAACAATAGGTTATGAATGTCGTGGATACCCATTTATATTTCAATGATTTTCATAAAAATAGTTGTGAGAATACCTTTGAGTATGTGTGGCCAAAGAACAATGTCTTCATAAAATCTTGAATTGCCTTTTTCTTGACTTGACTTATTAGGAATCCAATAAACACTTTTCTTATGAGTGATTTTCGACTTCCATGAGTTCTCATGCAAAACTTACCCTTTTTAGAAACAAAATTTTTGAGTTGAAGCATTAACCACTAACTTGCTCTTTCCCTTTTTGCAATTGATCATGTAAGGAAAATAATCTAACAACTTATTTTTGGACAATGGTGCACAAATAGGTAAGTGGTTTTTTAAATCACCAAATAAACAACTAGTAGATTTTTCCTTAATCCTATTGCCATAAGAGTTTTTCCATAGAATCAATTTAATGTCTTCATGTAATAGTAAGGTTGTCCATGAGATACAATTGGTTTTCATAATCCAAAAATAGTAATTATATTCAACCAAATCAACTTTTTCCATATCGCAATAAACATAACCAAATATTACTATAATCCACCAAACTCTAAAAATCCTAGCAATTAAGTTGTCTAATGGTACATACCTCTTTTCTTTAAGCATAATAGTGTCAAACCGATTTTCCTTTAATGTACCATATTCCATAATCGAGCATGCATTTAAATGCTTGTCATGCATGCACCACTTGTCATCAAGCCTTGGTATTTCCAAAAACAGGAGGCATGTACTCATCATATCACACAACAAGATATTAGTTAAACTTCCATATGAAAAATCAACCAAAGTTGTATTTACCGTAATGTCCTATTTAGTTTCGATAACTTGCTCTTCTTGACAATCTTCCTCTTCCAATTGAGGCCCCAAAGATAGTAATGGTTCTTCTTCAGCATAAATAAATTCTTCTTTCAATTTGCTCATGAGTATCTTCTAATACCTCATCATGTTCTTGTGCTTGTAAGGTCGGAGTGCTTAATATGCATGCTTCAAGTTTTTATAACAAGGCACTAAGTTTATCAAGTTGAGCTTGTTGAATTTTGGAAAAATTTTCATACCTTGGGAGTGGTGGTGACAACGGAGCAAATTTTACCCTCAAGAAATTTCTTCTCTTTTGTCCCTCAATTATTAGAGTCATCTTGATTACATCTTCAAATGTGTTGTAAGGTTGTAGTTTCATCATGCTTCCAATGTCATTGTGAAGTCCCTGGATGAACCTTGATATTGTTTCGTCTTCCGGCTCTTGCAAATCACATCTTGTTTTTAGGGTTTTGAACTTGGTAACATATTCTTCGATGGTGGTGGAACTTTGCTTAAGGTCTTTCAATTGATAGTCGAGTTCTTGCTTATAATGGTTTGGAGTGAACTTCTCACTCATGAGTCTTTTTAATAGAATCCAAGTCCAAATCTCTTCGCCTCATCGTCGTCTCTTTGCACTAATGTCGCTCCACCACGTGCTTGCATGCCCCGTGAACCCGAGTGTTATTAGTTGCACCTTCCTTAGTTCCAAAAACTTGTAACACTCAAATATTCTTTCCACTTTGTCCTACCACTCCTTATAATCGTGACCATTGCTTAAGCCATTGAACAGAGGGATGGATACCTTGGGAATAAAAGGTGGTGAATTTTCCTCGTCCGAAAAATAATTCCATGAGTAGTTTCGTCTCCTCGTCATTATGTAAAAAATATCATGAATTAGTAAGACGTTTTAGCTCTGATACCAAATGATGCAACAGTGGAAGGGGTAAAGAAATAACTTGTAATATGGAAGAAGTGTTGAATAATTGGTTGAAAAAGTAGAATAATTGTTGAAGTATGTTGAACAACCAACGAAGGCTATTTTCTGGCTTTACAGTTGTAGGGCAGTTGAATCCTGCGACCACAACTCGACCATTGCATTAAGGACGCCTTTGTACTACTCAACTGCGACCTCAACCGCTCTGCGACTGCAAAGCTAGAAAACAACCTTTGTTGGTTATTCAACATACTTCAACAATTTTTCAACCAATTATTCAAAACTTCTTCCACATATTTTACAGGTTATTTCTTTACCCCTTCCACTGGTGCATCACCCAGTCAATCACCGAACGACCGCAAAAGACCCTCATTTGAATTTGTAATATTTTGCCATGAAGAAGATCGACCACTCATCCTACATTGATCGACCACACTAACAACAGAGAGCTCAATGGTCGATCAACCACTGCCCTACTAACCTTCTAAAACATAAAATTTCATACTTATAGAAACTACAGATCACAATTTCCAAAACCAACACCTTAATCTTCCAATTCAACTCCTATTACCCCCAAAAGCATCACTTAGATCTTATGCTTAGCACTATGAATATCTGGGGTATTACACATACCGACTTTCTATTTTAATATATCTAATCAAGGTTAAGGTCCACATTTGTGTTTTTTTGTATTTGTGGACCTTGCACCATCATACTCCCGCATCTCGGGAACAATGTCAGGAACTATGTCGGGGACTATGTTAGTAACTGTGAAACCCATAAATGTGTCCTACTAGATTTCTCTCCCGCCTCAGCCTCTAGACTTGTGGCTACCTCATGCACTTGACTCTGGCCCTCTATCTTAACACGTGTGGGAATTGTGCCCCACACCCCCATACCGACCACATGTCATGTTGAGATGTCTCCCAGACAACACTGTTCGGCATGGGGCCTCGTCAACATCCCTTATTCTTTGTTTTCGTAGCCTTCCAGGATGTCTCTTAAATGGCAGTGACATAATTGGATCAAAGTCTGTCACAGGCTACATCATTTGTCCACTGACCGAGTGGACAAAGTGGGAGTACATCCTTATATATGTTTCCCAGTGGTAGCACTCATGCACAAATTACTCGGAAGATCTCCTCATAAATTGCATACACGGGAGTGCATGGACATACAGGATGCCAATCAACTTCCACCGGTAATAGTTATAAGTATGTCTGTCCAAATCTACAGTGTACTATTCGTTATTGTTGCTCACCTCCAACTGGGCAGCGCTTGAAAAACAGGACTTCAATTTTGACCTGTAAGTTGTAGTCTGGCAAGCCGATTCTTGATCTGTAGACACAAAAGGTCCATCGACTATGCCACCTTTTCGTGTTTCTTAATGATCCTACACATGATGCCCTTTTTTATAATCTTGAACATACTATGATGCACCACAGAGCCCGGTTACTTGAGCCTGGGGCAAGAAGATCATTAATATTTTAACGAGCTATTATTTTGTAGGTGGTATCACATTAGAGGGACTTGAAGAGAAGCCTAACCATGAAGATTAGGAAAGGCCAATACATTCTCCTCACTTAGTGTGTCCTTACACACACCCGACTCACAAGTACACGAGGCTAACCATGAAGACCATATTGCCGAGGCCTAAGGAGGATCACAAGCTAAAGATATGTTCCTCCCACACTTTGATATGTTTAGTTACTCTATATTTTACTGGACTATTGGTATTTGGATGTATTTAGGTTGTTATGTCAGATGCTTGGATTTTGGATATTTAGTGTGCTCGGCTAGTGTGTTAGCTGAGCACTCATGCTGAAATTTTCCCTTTTAAGGGCATTTTTATAATTGTGGTTTTAGGGTAACTCTTAAAAAAGTATTTAAATTTCCTTAAGGCCATCCTAAGAGACAAATTTTGAATTGAATCAGTAGTTACAACTCATTTTTGGGAGTTTCTCTCCAAAACCCTCGGTTTACATCTTCTAGGGTTTACATCGGTTTACATAATCTTTTCCAGAGGTGATTTTGCAGTGTCAGGACTTAGTAGACCAACGTGGATCAAGGTGGAGAGGTTTCTTAGACAAGAAATCCATTGAAGTTAATATTGTCGATTTAGGCAATCTTGGACCAGCTTGTAGGTTTGAACATTTTTTCTTAATTTGTGTTGTGAATTGGATTCTGGAAATTTGGGATATTTTTGTTTATTAGATGAAAGCAAAGTGTGCAAAATTTGGTGTTAAGTGGACACAGATCATAGATTTTGTGCAACTTTCCTTACGGTGTCCGAAACTGTGTTTCTTTGCACCTTTTCGGGCAGTGTGATTTTGTTAGCACAACTTCCGTGTCATAATGAGTTTGGGTGTTATTTTTAGTGGAGCATTTCTTCTCTATTAGTTTGACGTCCCCTCCAAAATTGGCGTCAATGGGACCTCTGGAGCGAAAGTTATAGCATATTCATTTCAGGTGTCTAGTTTTGGTGAAAACTGGAAACCGTCCCTTTCCTCCATTGTTGGACATTGGCACCCCTTAGTGCGTCATACTGAGAATCAGTTTGTCCCAGTCTAGTAGGATGCAGGCGATAAAGGACTCGCTCAAGTTGTTCAGGCTTATGTCGCATTTTGGGATGGAGTTGAAAGCATGTTTTGCTCATAATCTCACATCCATTCCTCGTAGATATGCATGAGCTGACGAGTTAAGCAAAAATATCTTCCTCATCTCTCCCTCAAAGTGTGGTGATATTGTGGCCCTAAAAGTGCCCCACATTGCATTTTTGAACAACCTTCCGCTAAATTTTTTTTAAAATTGCATAGAAGTGTTGAATGCAAAAACGATGCTCCGCTTGCTCTGCAAACTCTCTGGCAACTAGCACCAACCCCTACAAAAATTAACAGTCTGAGCCAAACATTCATACACAATGCATAACATAAACATAGATGGTAAAAAACAATCAATTGTACCTTTTTTCAATAAAAAATGATTGTCCAACCATTACCGGATGGGGTGTTCAGATCCTCGAGCAACACTTCCAAAAACCAACTCCAAGAATCCCTATATTATGCTTCAACCACTGCTACAATAATAGGATAAATTCTATCATTCTCATCAATGGTGACAACAGTGAGCAGCTGGCTCAGAGTCAATCACTTCAAGTGGCAACCATCCAAACAAATAACCGATCTACCACAATTCAACAACCCCATCTTCCATGCAGCCAAACACATGTACACCTTTTAAATGTTGGACCGTGAGAAAGATCAATCCTTTCTAGTTGAACACGTAGCGAGCTTTCATGATTAGACCTTCGAATCTCCTCACCATACGACCATATGAGTTTGTATTGCTCATTGTCATCCCATTCATTCAATTTTCGGGCTCCATTTCTTGCCCTTCTAGCAAGGCTTGGTGTAATGTTCATGTTACAATCCTTCATGACTGTCTCAATTATGGAAGGAAGATATCAGTCGGACTGACTTTTAAATCTATCTAAGTAATGCGTTGCCACCCGTTTGGCAGAGGCATGACGACTTTTCATCTTTCTTGCGCAAGTGTGAATGTCGTTATAGCTCTTTATTTGAAACGTCAATTCACTTTGCATCTTTTAGGCGTGCATCTACCACGTGCATCCTTCCTGGCAGGCAACCCTAAACCGATGAGAGTCACTATGGGTGAATTTTATCCTATACTCATTCTTCAACACACGATCCACGATTTCTTCTCTAATTTGATTCAAAGAACTATACTTTTTGCTAAGACACATATTAGCAAAAATGCATTCTGCTTGGGGTGGTTGTTGAGGCCTACTATTGCCCATGTTTTCGTCACTAGATTCGTATAATGAACGGAGCTCCTCATTGCCTAGAGTTGCAAAGATGAAATGCACCACTATAGCAATTTCATCTTCAAATGTACATACATCATGTGCCAAGACTGTGGTCAGGGGCTCTGTAACAACCCAGTTTTACTTACATTTGAAAACGTGTGAAATTTAAAACTTTTTCTTTTCTTTTGTCAAACAGCAGAAGACTTTTCTTTTGTAAACCAACTAAAAGACAATAATAAAATTCTTTTTTCAAAAACCTTTTATGAAACGCAGTGGAATATAAGTAAAACAAAACATTAAAGAAATACCATTATTTCCTTTTTCAATTTAAATATTTTGCAACCCTTTACAAAATTCTTTACAAACCATTAGACTAGCTAGTCACAAGATCCGCCCGTGCAGATCCTTCATTAACTATCCTTGACCTGTTCTCTTGTTTCGTACATACCTATAGCACGGGATAAAATAATGAGCCTAACACTCATCAAGAAATAGGATGAAGTGCAATGCTCATACTCATGCTCATGCTTATGGACTCTATTTCAGAAAAGAACCTATCTTTTCTGTTTTTTCATTTTGTTACCAGAGAAAGGATATATCTATTGGTCCTTCTGGCTTAACTGACACTCGACCCCTACTTGGGGCGAGATTTTCCATTAGGGGAGTCACCACGACCATCACCAATCTCTGTCTTTTCAGACGTTGGGGATTTCTAGAACAAGAGAAGGATACATCTGTTGGTCTTGTGGCCTAATCGACACTTGTACCCTACTTGGGGGCAAGGTTTTCCAAACTATCAATTCTATCATTTTATCTACAATTTATAAGGAGCAATCAAGAATACTATCCAATTAAACTAATATTTGTTAACAACGGGGAATTAACAATTCAATAGAGGTAATTGTATGCTAATTAACAAATAGCAATTTATATGCTAATTAACAAAGGCCATTTTTATGCTAATTAACAAACAGCAGTTTTCATACTATTAATCAAAGATTAATACTTCAAACCAATTTCCCATTGTCCACTTTCTCACGGTTAGCAACCAATTCATGCCCTAATTCAGTTTCTTCATCAAACTATAATCGATTGTAGCTAAAAATTGACGGCAGCAGAGAATATCTCACAACTTGTAACCAAAGCCATATTTAAACAACCCTGAAGCCTTGAGTAAATCAAGTGTAGTTTCTCAAACTAGAAGAGGATTATTTCACAGCAACAACAAGGAATGATTTATTCAGTTGTTAGAGTAGTGAACAATTTTCAACAACGAAGGCATAATATAATCCAAATTTCTTCATCCTCTTATCATGACAGTATTTACTTTATTCCATGACAATATGCCGGAAGTAACCAGGTCAGAGTCCAATAATTTCGAGGAAGCATAATCACTCAAAATCACAGCAACTTAGTTCATAAATCAGTTTGTCATTCAACTATATTTGACATTATTTGTCAGCCTACTAATGATCCACAACATGTAATCCAATACAGTAGTTTCATCCAAGGCAGAAATCAACAGATGAATAATTTCCAGCAAACATCCAAGGCAGAAATCAAAAGAATCACAAAAATTCTCGTGATGCAGGGCCTCCACTGGCCACTACATCTTATTTCTTACCTTCAGCCAAAATGCCACCTCACAGTAAGCCCCACTCCTCAATAACAACAGTCCAGAAGTTCATCCGAAGAAATGACACACACCAGGAAAACCAAGCAACACCTCCTTCTTCACTCTCATTCACGCACTCATTTTTCTCTCTATAAGAAATCCAACGACAGAAACTCTCAGAAAATGGAGACCCAAAATGCAGATTGTAACCTGCTTCAGCAGCTGCCATTGTTTTATAGCCGAGGAGAGGACTTCCTAAGGGAAGTGACAGTTGATGGACAATTGCCCATTTCAAAGGAGGAGGTCATATCCAACCCAGCCACGTAAGCAGTTTTTTCGTTAAAAGTAGACTTTTCGGTCGAAGAAGCCGGCAGCACTATCGACTGATTACCCAAATTTCACACTGTTTTATATTTTGGTCGAACCTCACAACCGCGTCCTCGACCGATGACTCGACCGAGACAACAAAATGCATTTTGGTCATGTTATCTGACCCCGATCGCGACCTTGACTTGACTGAAAATGTAGGGAGTAATCTTAATGCATTTCGGTCAAGATATTTGACTGCATCCTCAACCAACGCCTCAACTAAAAATGCAGGGAGTAATCTGTAATGCATTTTGGTTGAGATATTCGACCGCGTCGTCGACCGACGCCTCGACCGAAACATCTTTTATCCTCTTAAAAAATTCTAAGACCATCCAATAATTTACCAACAATTATTCCAAGCTTAATACGTTTACCAAATGTACCACCAAGGTATGATTTCTTATAATAGAATCATTTTGTGAAATCCCTAAATATTCTTACTTAATTTCGTTACAAAGAATCGGGGTATTACATTCCTCCCTTGTTATATAAATTTCGTCCTCAAAATTTGCTTATCGCACGCACCTTTCAATCTAAACAACCAAACTAACCACTAAAGCTCATAGCATCAACACCCAAATGACTTCTTATGCCCTATTTCTCCACAAAACTCCCAAAGAATTTCTCAAGTTCTGCGCTTGTATTGCTCAATGACTTAGCAAAATGCTTAATCACACATCCAAACCCTCCGATCGTCATCTACAATTGCTACTAGAGAAAAGTTTTTGTCCAAATTTCTTCCTTTTATCAGATAATGTGTACAAATTTTTGCAACATGACCAACTTCATTGCATTGAAAACATTTCCTAATCCATCCATGCATCTTCCGTACCTATTTTTCATTAGATCCAAGGGGAAAACTTACGTAAACAATACTTATTTTATATCCTTAACAACCTTGTACATCAAATTATTGATTCCTCATATGATACCACAAGGTACGTAACTACATGTTACATTTTCCACGATAGAAAAACACCTGCGGTGCCACCATTTTCTGCTTCTAAAACCAAAATCGGGCAATCTTTGGCAAAATGGCGACTCTTACTTCACTTAAAACATCACTTTGAACCCACAAAACATCTTCCGAATTGATTCCTTTTACTCTTTTGACACTACTTAACTCCTGAAGATCCAACATTTTCTCTTTGAAGTGAGGTGTCTCCTTGAATACGCTTCTCATTTCCTTGCGACTCACTCTCAAAGAATAGTTTCCTTGATCTCTTTAGCTCTAGTTGACCTTCCAACAGCTATTGGGACCATACTTCCTTCACCACTTTCCTATTACTCTTCCTTAATTTCACGACTTGAAATTTAGCACACATAACTTTCTTTTAACTTTCACTTGTTCTTCGACCTTAGCGTGCTCAAACATGCTCTTTACTTGATGTGCCTCCAAAAGAGGGGTCAAGAATCGATCCAATGAAAATGAAGTACATCAAGCAAATAGCTCACTTGCAAGTAGGAGGTGGCAGCTGCAACTTTCCAGCAGCTGCTTCCAATTAGTGACAGTTGAACTTCCTCTCTAGAGCTCCTATGAAGCTAATTTTGGGACACCACACTCTCACATATATCTATTTTTCTCCCTCCAAAATTCAGCTCAAAAGTCTGCATGCAACTCGAGATCGCGTATGAAAGCTGCTCGAAGGTCGGTGGGAATCGACAGATTGAATCTTCAGCAAAGAAAGGTGTGTAACTTCTGAACCCGAACTCCTTTTCTGATTATTCTTCTTTCCTTGGAACCCTGATGAATATGGGGTTATTTGGCAGTGGTTTTAGTAACTTTGGTGCTGGGAATGTTGGAGAAAAATGGAAAACAGATTCGGGAGGAGCCAAAGGTGAACCGATCTGCACCTTTGGTTTGATTGAACTCCACAAGGAGTGTCTCCAACCGGGCTGGAATGTGTGTTTTACCTCACTTACACTCTAGATCTACTACCTAGGAGGGACAATAAGATCTTCAACCAAAATGAACAATGATTGAAGAAATGGTGGCTCACTCCCTCGGATCAACTCCTAGAAGCTTGGCCGATTGTTCCTCATAAAGAGATGAAGAGTCTCTCTTCAAAGCTAGGGTTTTTTGTCAAAAGTTCACTGTCTGCTCAGCAGCTAAAATGTAATATATATAGTGCTCCCATTAGGGTTACAAAAATAAGGAAAAGAAAAGAAACAAATAGCAAAATAAAATGGCAATGTTGAAAATGGTTAACCACTCAGCTAGGTGAATGGCCGAGTGGACTTGGCTTGTGTGGTCCATGGACTCTAGCATCACCACTCCATTTCTCATGCAAAAGTTCCTTTCCTAAAACTATGCAAATCTCCAAAAACACCAGCATGATAATCTCCAAAAAGCATCAGCAAAAAATATATAAAAAGGATTGAACACACGACCTTAGTGGGAGTGCTTTTCTTGAGGGATGAGAGGAGCATCACTTGAGTTGTCTCCTCCATGTGTCCAAACCAATAAATTGAAGGGTGTCTCCATGTCTTCAATTGTTGGTTCTCCTCGAAGATTAGCATAGAGTTGATCCCCTGCAAAATGAGCAAACAAATTAGAAATCTCCCGGGCTTTCGATCTAGTCAAGGGACCTTGCGGCATATCATTACTATTCGGATTCATCCCTCTGAGCTCGTTGGATCATGAACTTCTCCTTTAAAACATGGTGGCTTTAGTTGTCGATACCTTTTGTACTTAAAATTTTTGGGCACTATCCATTGATGATTTATCCATTCCTTTAGTCCTCCACTTCATTCCATAGGTCGAATCTGATGTACCAATACCTCCATAGTTTTACTGACCATTACATCTATTAGACCCTTGTTTCGTCTTGTTTCATTTTTTGTCCATTTTTGTATCTGTATCTGTATCCGTTTCTGTATTTGTATTCATATCTATATCTGTATCCATTTTCAAAATCCATTTCTGAAAATTCATTTCCGTTTCCGTTTCTATTTTTGTATTCGTTTCCGTCTCCTTGTCCGTTTCTGTTTCCATATCTGTTTTCTCCAGCCGTAGTTGAGTAAACTCTACCAACTTCCTAGTCCTTGTCGTGCGGTTGAAATACTTGTCATAACAGATTTCCTTGAATTCTGCCCATGTTAATCATAGTCACATCTTTGGTTATCTTGATTGAGCCTCGTTCAAGATGGAAAACTTAAACCAAATCCGACACATGTTCTATCATCCATTCTAAATTCCTCTTATCTTAACCAAACACCAGGATCTTACTCTCAACACAAACTAGGCTACAATCCACAATGATAAACAGTGTGTATCTTAACTATATCGAAATTCATCGTCAATATTGATCCAAGTCAGTTGTACAAACATACTAGATTTTCCAAACTTCCAGTTTGTGACAAAAATCTATCCTATGCAAGAAGCAGCAATAAATAAGTTTCTCACTTTAATCAAAACAGGTTTCTTATTCTCAATTAAGGCAAATTCTTAGCTTAACCATGTGGGCAGTGAACACGATATCAAATACCCTACTATCTGCATGTGACGACCTGTTGTTCATTTGCTTTTAAAAATGCATGAAATTTCAAACTTTTGTAAAACGGCTAAATCTTTATTAAAACCTTTTTAATATATAATCAGAGTTCTCTTTATAACCGAACCGTCAAAATCCTTTTTCTTTGTCTTGTTACTAAAATCGTTATAAACCGTAGAAAACTATAGTTATAAAATCTTTTTTTAAAAACCTAGTGGAAGCGTAAATAAAAATAATAAACAGTATAAGACTGATTGATAAAATCCTTTAATTCGTTTAAAGACCATTAATAAAATGTTACTTTAGGTTTTACCAATTTGTTCCTCTTTACATTAGTTAGCCTGACCAGCCACAAGTCTCACCCGTTCAAATCCTTCATCAGCTGCTCCTAAATCTGTTCATCATTTTCCTACATCGCAAGTCGTAAGCTATGAGCCTAATGCTAAGTAAGTGATAATACCTATCATACCATCATACTATATGCTCATGTTGTGTTCTTTTAAAAACATTATGCAGTTTCTGTTCTTATTTTTTTCTTATCTTCTTATCTTTTACGTTTTAGTCATCGTTATATTTCTATTTCCTGTTCATGACCTCTGGTATAGCAGCAATGACATAGTCTGAAAGCCTGCTAACCATTGGCTGTTCTTTTCATCGTTTACCTCCAATATAGCAGCAATGACATAGTCCGAAAGCTAGCTAATCATTGGCTGTATGTCCTGGCATAGTCCAGGAACTATCTCGGCATAATCCAGGTACATTGCAACAGATACGAGCAGCAATGACATAATTCGAAAGCTAGCTAGTGACGATGGCATAGTCCGAAAGCTCGCTAGCGGCCGTGCCCACGAAGGGCTTAAACGACCTCACATCATATCGTTGCCTTTTTCTTTTCTTTTCTTTACATTTCGTTATTTATAATTTCTTTTTCTTTACTTTTTATAGTTTATTATTCGTTCATTATCTTTTTCTAAAATCGTGTTTAAAACTCATTTTTTTATGCTTTTGAAAATGGTGATGCATGATACTCATGAATATATACAAGTTCTGAAAGCATAAATAAGCATTCAGCGTGCGATTCACAAAATGTACTATAAAACTATAGACATGCTGTAAAAGCAGTAAACAACGAAACGTGCGATTAATAACTGTAGACATACTATAAAACAGTAAACAATGAAACATGCTATTTAAAACTGTAGACATGTTAGGAAAGCAGTAAGCAATGAAACATGGATATCCTATTCTTGCGATGTAGGGCCCGAAGACCAAGACGCATGCATATCACTTACCTCTACTACTTAAGGCGTTCAACACCTATTGCTATCTTTCTTCTTTTAGTACCTTCACAATTAGAAACATTCATTCATTAACAAAATCATTTAATCCACTCATTAAATCTTAACGTCTTTCCTATTCTAATTCCTCGTTACTTACTAAAATCTCCTAAACTTAGCTTAATAATTAATCTCCACATTCGTTTCTCTGTCCAATTAATGACCAATTAATGACTCAAATCTAAGCAAATTACCAAGGCTGTAACTAAGCAGGTTATATTTAAGTAAAATAAACTTCTATACTTATCAACTTCCAACAACCAATTTCCAACAACATGACACTTCCAACATCCAACAATAGATTAACCATTCCTTTTTAACATTTCTTACAAATACAACAAAGAACAAATGCAACTTAACGCACACTTCTAGTTAACAGAATATCTCATCCAATAAATTCATTCAGTCCAATAGAGGCATTAACTTATCATTCATATCATTCATACATGAAGGCTCAATCCAATATATTCATCCTTCATAGAATACTAAGGCAGTAGTTAAACAAACGATCAACGGCGTCCATCACAGAGAGTTCATAGAACATTAGTTCAGACAACAAAGTAGTTCATACATAAATTTAGTCATCCAACAGGTTGATTCAGAATATCAGTTTAACAATTCCTTTTTATCTCAAAATCTTTCTCTAACAATTACATTTCATAGACAGAACATAAACATCCAAATGAACTCACGGCCAGAAGCTCACACAACCAACAGAGTATTAACCCAATTAACAGAGCATACAAGGGGAGAAATCGTTACCAGCAGCAACACATAGCCACTAGGAATCCCAGCAAGGAACCAGAGTCCTTCCTTCTTCACCAACAATACGTTTAACAATTCCTACATCCAATAGTACGTCCCTAGTAACAGGTAACTATCCTTAATATGGTTCAAACTAATTAATTAACAGAGAAGGAAATTTGATACCTAAAGGAGCTAAGAAGCTCAAGCCCAGCGGGAGAAAACTCCAAGGCAGGGAGTTCTCGCAGGACACCTCACGAATTCACACCCACTTCTCACGTATCACTTAAAGAAAACACACTTCTCACAAATTCTGGAGCTCACAGAACACACAAAGCTCCAAGGGATTCTCTCTCGCTCGTTCGCAGGGGAAGATGACAAATGAAGGAGATTATAGAGAAGAGAGACTTAAGGTGTGAAGTCAAGCTGGGTATGGGTTACACACCTAACGGGATGGAGGACCATGCTCGACGTGGAGGCAGAGGTATGGTCCAGGCGTGGGGCTCGTCCTTCATGTCGCCTGGGTGGGAATTAATTGACAAAATGACAAGAAGACGTATTATTTAAACCATAATTTTTCGTAATTCTAGGCATTTTCGGATGAGGGCATGCGTCCTTGCATAGTCTGCAATTGTCCGAAATCCTACATTTCACAAACAGAACCGCATTTTTAGACGAAGGGAGTTGTCCTTGCCTTCGTCCGCATTCATCTGAATTTGTCATTCGGACGAAGGAAGTCATACAAACCCAGCGTCCGAAACTGCCCAAAATTGGACAAATTCAATATCTTCCCATCTGCAGGCGTCCACACTCATCTACATGTGTCCAAAATGTCCTAAAATTAGAACAGATTGGAATTCCCTGCGACTGCTATCATCTATGTGCGTCCGCTATCGTCCGAATTCAAGCGTTGAAGGGAGAATTGGGACGCGAAGTCTCGTCCTGCATCGTTCCAAACTCGGGGACGACATATAGTGTGTTTCCAAATGCAGATCCTCATCCGCATGTGTCCAAAACTCCAAATACACACGATTTTCACTAAGTCCGAAATCTTCAATTACACACTTTTTCTTCCAAATTCCATACTTTACTTATCCCATAAAATTTACCCCATATAAACATGTTCTAATTTAACATGCACCTTTACGCAACGTAACACACAAATTATTCCAATACTTAATTACGTCGCATACCTGGGAAAAATATTATCGGGGTATTACACCACCATTGAAGGTCCATAACACCCTCTAAAATTTCTCAATAATCCTAACAGAGTGGATAAACACTCGACTAACTAATTATCGTCATCATAATTCAGCTTAGTCTATATCCTTCAAATGCTCTTTCTTTCCACGATAATCTACCTTCTATCTAGTCTTTTACAACTTAGGTGACCCCGTTTAATTATCTACTTGGTTTAGTTCATGTAGAATTTTTCTTTCACTTATCCCCTTTTCCAATTTACAAAAATTTGGGCAGAGTTTCCCCGGTTTCTTTACTTCCCCAAGAGCTACATTCATACATCCTGTAAGCAAACCCAAGCAGTTCCAGAAAGTCTATTAACTATTAAATAAAATTCCTAGAGAAACCATTTAGCTATTCCTTTCAAACTAGTATATGGACATATCTCAAAACGTACCATGAGACGCCCTCAGGTCTACCATCCCAAAATACAAGGCTTAGTCATACATTTCCATCATTTCAAAATACAACACACAAAATACTCAGGCACTCTTAGTTCTACCAATCCCCTCATCATCTCCTACAAGGAGAAAACTTTCTCCAATTCTTCTTTCCTCACGTCGGACAAGGTGAGGCAGACCTTTTACATCTAAAACATCACCCCGACCTTGCCAGACATGCTCCAACATGACTTTTGTTACACCGTGGACATAGTTCCTCATGTGGTGTTCCCACCGTGGGTTCCTTAGCAGCAGTGTTTCCTTGGAGACGATTCCATTTTCCCTACTAATTTTCGTCCCCCAAGGACCTCTTAGTCCCCTTGGTAGTCGGCTCTCTTCCTTCCCTTGATAGTGACTGTATTTCTTCCATGAACTTCTTATTGAATCCCTAAATCCTCCCACCAACTTTTCAATGAGTTTGAATTGACACTCCATATAGTCCATCAATTGGCTGACGATCTCATCCCCCTTCTTCGCTCCTCTCTCCATGTTATCCCTTAATAAATCATTCATAGAAATAGACAAAGTAATCATATGTCAGTTAAAATAGCACAAAGTATACTTACGGTTAATGAAGCATTCCCACGTCGAAGCTTGTGCTGGTAGGCAGTATACATAATCGGTTTTAAAACCCGGGTGCTCTAATATCAACTATAACTACCCGATTTTTCTTACATTTGAAAAAGTGTGAAATTTAAAACTTTTTCTTTTCTTTTGTGAAACAGCGGAAGACTTTTCTTTCGTAAATCAATTAAAAGACAATAATAAAATTATTTTCTTAAAAATCTTATATGAAATGCAGTGGAATATAATTAAAACAAAGCATTAAAGAAATACCATCCTTTCCTTTTGCAATATAAATATTTTGCAACCCTTTACAAAATTCTTTACAAACCATTAGCCTAGCCAGCCACAAGATCCGCCTGTGCAAATCCTTCATCAACTATCCTTGACTTGTTCTCCTATTTTGTACATACTTACATCATGAGATAAAACAATGAGTCTAACACTCAACAAAAAATAGGATGAAATGCAATGTTCATGCTCATGCTCATGCTTATGCACTCTGTCTTAGAAAAGAACCTATTTTTTCTATCTTTTCATTTAGTTACCAGAGAAAGGATACATCTGTTGGTCCTTGTGGGTTAACCAACACTCGGCCCCTACTTGGGGTGAGGTTTTCTATCAGGAGTGTCACCACGACCATCACCAATCTCTGTCTTTTCAAACGTTGGAGATTTCCGGAACAAGAGAAGGGATACATTTGTTGGTCTTGTGGCTTAACCGACACTCGTCCCCTACTTGGGGGCAAGGTTTTCCATCATAGGTGTCAACACCAAGAATCGTCACCATAACTCCCGAACCTCCACACGCCTATTTATATTTATTCATTCATTTTATTAATCATGTCGTGCACATGCCATATTTCATAAGTCTTATCATGATACATGAATGTCAGGTCATATCCAGTACACAACCATATACAACATATACAAAAGAGGCAGTGATATAATAGTTCATGCTTAAGCTCAAACCATCAATTCTCTTATTTTATCTACAATTTATAAGGAGCAATCAAGAGTATTATCCAATTAAACTAACATCTGTTAACAGAGAGCCATTAACAATTCAACAGAGGTAATTGTATGCTAATTAACAAATAGCAATTTATATGCTAATTAATCAATTAACAAACAGTAGTTTTCATACTATTAATCAAAGATTAATACTTTAAACCAATTTCTCATTGTCCATTTTCTCATGATTAACAACCAATTCAGGCCCTAATTCAGTTTCTTCATCAAACTATAATCGATTGTAGCTAAAAATTGACAGCAGCAGAGAATATCCCACAACTAGTAATGAAAGCCATATTTAAACAACCATGAAGCCTTGAGTAAATCACAATGTAGTTTCTCAAACCAGCAGAGGATTATTTCATAGCAACATCAAGGAATGATATATTCAGTTCTTAGAGTAGTGAACAATTTTCAACAACGGAGGCAGAATAGAATCCAAATTTCTTCATCCTCTTATCATTGACAGTATTTACTTTATTCCATGACAATATGCAGGAAGTAACCAAGACAGAGTCCAGTAATTTTGAGGAAGCATGATCACTCAAAATCACAATAACTTAGTTCATAAATCAGTTTTTCATTCAACTCTATTTGATATTATTTGTCAGCCTACTAATGATCCACAACAAGTAATCCAATAGATCAGTTTCATCCCAGGCAGAAATCAATAGATGAATAATTTCCAGCAAACATCCAAGGCAGAAATCAAAGAATCACAAAAAGTCCCATGATGCAGGGCCTCCACTGGCCACTGTATCCTATTTCTTACATTCAGTGGAAATGCCACCTCACAACAAGCCCCACTCCTCTGTAACAACAGCCCAGAAGTCCAACCAAAGAAACGACACACACCAGGAAAACCAAGCAGCACCTCCTTCTTCACTCTCAATCATGCACTCACTTTTCTCTCTGTAAGAAATCCCACGACAGAAGCTCTTAGAAAATGGAGACCTGAAATGCAGAGTGTAACCTACTTCACAGTTGCCATTGTTCTATAGCCGAGGAGAGGACTTCCTAGGGGAAGTGACGGTTGATGGACAATCTCCCATTTCAAATGAGGAGGTTCTATTCAACCCAGCCACGTGGAAAGTTTCATATCTCATCAAGAAAGGAGAAAATATATATATATATATATATATATATATTTCAACCGTGTCCTCGACCGATGTGTAACGACCCGTAACTTCTTTTCTTTAAAAAACATGTAAAATTTAAAACTTTTGAAATTATCTTTCTTTTATAAAACAACGGAAGAGTTTAAAGTTAATATCAGAAATTCTTTTCCTAAAACACTTTATAAAACACAGCAAAAGAATGTATAATACAACCTTTTACAATTCCAATACTTTACAAAACCATTTTTCTCTCTTTAAAACCTTTAGCCTAGCCAACTACAAGATCTGTACATGCAAATTCTTCATCAACTGCTTCTCAATTTGTTCTCCTGTATACCTACATCACAAGACATAATCTAATAAGTCTAATGCTTAGTAAGTGATATAAAACAAACTGTAAAGATGCACATGCTATGATGCTTTTAAAACTCATATGCAGTTTCCATTTTTGTTTCTCTTTTATCCTTTCACTTTTACGTTTCTGTCTTTTATTCTTATGCATCTGACCCCGACGCCCCCGGCATAACAGCAATGGATAATCTGAAAGCCCTCTAGCCGTGGATTGATCCTGGCAATGCATCCAACTCGACGTCTCTGGTAGCAACAATGGCATAATCCGAAAGCTTGCTAACCATTGGCCGGTCCTGCAACTGATATGAGCAGCAATAACATAGTCCAAAAACTTTCTAGCGGCAATGGCATAGTCTGAAAGCCTAACTAGCAGTCGTTCCCACCAAGGGCTTAAGCGGCCTCGCATCATACCATTGCCTCATATCATATACCATCTATTTTACATTGATCTCGTTTATTATCTGTTTTGCTTTCCGTGGTGAAATGGATAAATGATGGTAGTTTACTTCAGGAAATTAGCCCTCGACGTACACCGTACACTTAGTATGTGTGAGCATCCATTAAACCATTCTTTAATACCATGCATGTAAAACCATCTTTCGCATCGTTTGAAAACCATGATGCGTGATGCTCGTGAATGCATACAGTTCAATCTCCTCTATGTAGGCTTCAAACGTGCTTAATCTCATTATTATTATCTTTAACTCAAAACTAATAAACATATCATTAAAAGAACCTATCTCTAATAAACACGCAACAAGCACCCATATTTCTTGCGATGTACGGTCCAAAAAACAAAGCACATACGTATCAGTTACCTAGTTCCGTAGGAGATTTAGCACTTATCCTTCTTCCTTTAATACCATAAGAATTAATAACATTTAATTGTCAATAATTCTTCAACAACAATTAATAGAATTCTATAAACCATAACACCTAACATTGTATTCCAACCAATCAAAGACTAACTCCAATCTTAACCACATGGCAGAACAACTCCAAGCCTAAACACAGTACAGGCCCAAGCTTTATTCCAACATACATCATACTTTCACTTCCCCAACTAAGCAGTAAACACAAAGAGCGTTAGCAGAGCATACATCCATCACAAAACCAAGGAGCATAAACCAAGAGAGGCATAATTCCAACAACAGAGCAGCAACATCCAAAAATAAATCACAGAGAGAATATCTTTCACTATTTTTATCTTCTACCATTAATCCTATAAAGTCCATAAAACAGAACGAAGAAATTCTTACCTGTCAATAACATCCGAGAAGACCCGAGGTAAACAGTAAATCACAGAAGCACCATATTCTACATTCATCAAGCGGACATTCATGAGTAAACAAGGAGCATCAAAATCTTTTTCTCACTTTCATCTCCTACTCAACCCATAAATAAAACAAGAAGGAATCCCTTACCTAACAAACCCAAGAACACTAGAGAGAAAAGCTCCCCTTCCCTTCTTTCTGTCTTCATAGCTACTGACCTGCCCTTTCTTCCTCTTTCTCTTCCTTTCTGTTTTCTCACGGACACAACATGATGCGTGCATGGAATGCCCACGGATGAACTATGGATGAATGCACCACTTCTCACCTCCTTAGATAAGGATGCAGATGCAAGGTTCTCTCGTGATATAACTCACACAAGAGGATCTTTGGATATGACTCACCAAAGGCCTTTGGATATAACTCACCAAAGAAAAGAAAAGGATAACTCCAATTATCAAAGCAAAACTTTAATTTGTATTCAATTCTCAACTATCTAAAACATAAAATTAAGTGGCTTTATATAGCCTTTTACAAACATAAATTAGAAAACTAAATAAAAGATAATCTAAATAAGTGGATCTAGATCTCCTAGATAAGTGGATGTAGATCTCCTAGATAAGTGGATCTTTTTGGTTGCGATTCTCTGCCAATTTAAAAAGTTTCCTTGATCTTCGACTTGATAGTTTTTTATTTACTTTCTTGTCTTTCAAGCATGTCTTCTTAGACTTTTTATCCATTGTAGTAAGTGAATGGGATTCACTTGATCTTCATGGGTTTGGGCCTTTGCTCTTGTCATTGGGCATTGTTGAAGTCGTCCACTTGGATGGCTTCCACATCTTGAGTTTCTTGATCTTCAAGTTTGGAAACTCAGGCTTCCCTTAAAATTTTGCTCTCTATTTTTTGGGCTTTTACCATAGTAAATGAACTCCGAATTAAACTATCTAACATGCGTTAGAAAGCTTAAAACATTTGTTACAATCTTCATGAAGAACACATTTTGAAATGACATCGTTTGGAATGCCTAAATAATCAAATACGCCTCGGAGGTCAAAAGGAGGACAGTTCTGGAAAGTCCTTTAATTATTCTCTTGAATTTCCACCTATGCTTGACCTTGCATTTACCCATGATAATCTTTGAGGCTTGATCAATAATAGAATGGTCTCATTTCACATCACAGTAGCTCTCTCTCTTCAATTTCTTCCAGAGAGCATTACTCACATCCTTTATTCATTTATCTTCTACTTCTACCATTGACATAATAAAATTCATATAAATCATCTCACAAATCCATAAAACCAGAACATAAGGGAAGGGATCTTTTACCTAAGAATACCCGAGAAGGTAGTTAACGGGGTACTACCCTTCACCCACTTTAGTATTCATCTTCTTCTCCTACTTTCTTTCTACTTCACACACTCACAGACACACACTTAGCCCTCACGTCTCCTCTGTCTCTCCACTCCACTTTCTTCTTATTTTCTTTTGCAACTCTCTACCGTTCAGAGATATTTTCTCTCTGTTTTCCTCTCGGCTAATCTCCCTTCTTTCTTTCTCTTCCAGCGTCTCATATAAGCCTTGCAGTATTCCCCAGACAAACTCACCTAACTATCTCTACAATCTACCATCTATGAGGAGAGCTTACGTGGAAAATTTACAAGTAACAATTCATCGGGATACACATTTCCTTCTCGAGCCAGCAAACCAAATGGAACCGGTCGAGAGTAGCTCGACTATCAGTCGCTCCCACGCTGAACGCAGGAACCAGCCACACACACTCGACCGCTCCTTCACAACGCTCGTTGCTTCATCGCCACTACCATTTTCATCACCTCACCTCTGCCCTTTTCATCGCAATATAAACGTAGAACCACCATCAACGAAGCCCAATTCAACTGAAACATACATTGGTTGGGTGCTGCAACATTTCGGCACATGGGAGCATCGCCCATTCGTACTCGCGACTCCATTCCATGGACCCAAGTGCCCAACGACTTGCTGCTCCACACGTCGTCCCCGTCAGCTTGCCGGACAGCAGTCTACACGTCTTCGCTCCCTAGCCTCGCTCGAGCCTTCGTCTCTCGCTCTCAAATTTCGCTCTCCCTCTCTGTTTATTTTCAGAAGAATGGTCGGCCCATTCTTTTCTTTCGCCCTGCCGCTGTTTTCCTTCCAATTTCTGACTGAACCGGTTCAATTCACTCACTCATCTTCCTTCAACCGATTTCCTATACTTTAAATCAATTTTTTTCCTTCTAATTAATTTCTTCTTTTATTTTAACTCTAATGAATTTCTTCCTTTTAAATTTATAATTTCCCCTTTTTTCATTAATTATAAATCCTCAATTAATATTAAATATATTTATTGTCAAATATACGTACCGTATATTAATCGACCCAAATTTCAACTTCCGACTTATTTCAAATATCGATTAATGATTATTACGGGTCCACTTTAAATTCTTCAATTCCGTTTCTTAAATTAATTTTCATCAATTAAATCTTCAATAATTATCCAATTACACCAAATTAATTTTCCAATTGTTCTTACTTCATTCTGTTATGGAAAATCAGGGTATTACACGACGCCTCGACTAAAAATGCAGGGAGTAATCTGTAATACATTTCGGTCGAGATATTCGACTGCGTCCTCGACCAAAACATCTTTTATCCTCTTAACAAATTCTAACACCATCCAACAATTTCCCAACAATTTCCCAACAATTATTCCAACCTTAATTCATTCACCAAACTTACCACTGGGGTATTATTTCTTATAATAGAATCATCCAATGAAATCCCTAATTATTCTTACTTAATTTCATTATAAAGAATCAAGGTATTACAGGCTCCACTTTAAATGTGTAGTAAACGGATTCCTAAACACTCTCAGACGCCATTAGTGTTCAACAATTACTAAAGCTTCAACTTTGCATGGATGCAGTACACTTCAGCTCTCAGAAAGCTCTAGGGTTCGATAATAGCTAAGAAAATCGCTAAGGGAATCGTGATGAGTGTAGTGTGAATTTATATAAGGCAGAGGATATCTGACATTCCTCGCAGAAAGTAGGACGTTTTGCACGGGGGAACAACAATCAATGATAAATTTTAATTAATACTGACATTTCGCGGAGGAATGTATGACGTTCGGCAAAGGAACAACAAACAAGCAGCTTCATATTTAGCACTAACATTCTGCGAAGGAACGTGTAGCGTTCCGCCGCGAAACAAAATTTAAATATTTAAAGGCAAACTCGACCGCAATCTTTTTGATATCTATTTTCCATAGTTTAGTAGTTAAGTTGTTAACGAAAATACGTTAACGGTCAACTTATCATTGATCACCAAGTATAATGGTTGATTTATTAATTTCCTATGTATAATATACTATATGATAAATTAATTAAATATTTAAATTTTGATTAGTTGAAAATCTAAATGTCATCTGAAACTCTATTTGAGATAACATCGATTTAGTTAACATTATTTTACATTTTTAACTACGCCATGATTTTTAATTTTTATTAGTTTAACCACAGGACTAAAATATTATACATAATCCAAACCGTGACTAGTTACGAAAATTTAAGTTAACAAGAACCAAACTGACCTAAAAAATACAAAAAAGTTACTCCAAATTTTATTTGTATAAGTTAGGGAATTTTACTGTATATAAAGTTATTACGCAAACCTGAATACATAAAAAAATATTCTTCTTTAAATGTCCTTTTCAGAGTCTATTGCTTCCACTCTGGGCTTCCCTGAGTTCAACGCTGTAGATTCTTGTGCAGCTTCACCAGAAGCTTCAGCAGCCATGATTTTTTGAACAACAATGGCTGACTGGCCAAGATCATCAAGGTAATGCTGATATCCATAAGAAACAAAGCCCCAGACAGACAACACCATAGCCATAGCCTTAATCCCATCCATTTTATCATGAAAGAAAATGACGGCCGAAACAGGAATAACAGGCAAACCCACCGCACTAATTGCGTTAGAAAACAGTGCAGAAACTTCTAAAACCAAACCCACAATCCCCACCGAAAAAATCTGCCAAGAAACTGCAGTCCCGACCAAATTCATCACGTAAGGAACTCTCCCAAGCTCAAATCCATCCATTTCTTTGTCCAAATTCCTCCACTGTCCACTCCCAAAAAGTCCCACCAGAGTAAACAATGTAGCAGCCAGAGACGGGTACACAATCATATCAACCACAGCCTCAAAACTCTCAGTTTTCAGCACCCTATTGAAAACAAACTGTGTCAGCGACAAAACTAGCCCATACCCAGCTGATGCAACAATGGTGCAGATAAACCCAATAGCATATTTCGTTTTAGACTCATGAACTGTAGAGCTGTCTGAATCTGTCTGAAAAACAAGGAGGATGGATGCCACAGTGAGGAGAATGAGGGAGTTTATGATGTAAGGAGTGAACTTCTGAGAATTCAAGAAGAAAGAGAAGAGGGCATTGAAAGCCAACTGAGAAGAACAGATCAGAGAATAGGTTGAAACAGGAAGATAATTCAGCCCTATGGAGTACAAATAACAGTCTCCGGCAACAAGGAGGCCGAGACCGGAATAAATGAAAACCAGAAGGGAAATGGGAGGTGGTTTTTGGTGGGTATTCTGTGGGGAGGAGAGAGAATCTCCGTATAGAGAGAGAAAGTAGTAAGAGGGTAGAAGAAGAGGGAAACCCACGAGCTGAACTAGGGTTGCCAACCAGTTGCTCTTGCCACCTTTATCGAAATATTGTCTTCCCAACAGAGTAGCTGTAGCTTGGCCTGCGATCACGAGAACAGCATAAATGGCTACGCTTATCCACTTCATGTATTTCCTGTTCTTCTTAATGATTGAAATGGTTTCGTTGATTTCTCCTGTTGCGTTCATCTCTCTGGATTCTGGATTGCAAGAAAACACAAACCAGATGAATTTTTCATTCTAAACCCAAAAACATTAAAAGAGAAGAAATCTTATCAAAAAATTTTTATAAGAGTACATGATATATAGAGGTGACAAATGAGCCGGCCGAACATAACCAAGCCTAAAAAAATATGATTTATCTAGTCGAACGAGTTAAACGAGCCGAGCATAATGAGCATAGCGAGCTCAACAAGTCAAGCCTAATGGGCAAGCCCAAAAAATTTTTCAATTCAAGCCGAATCGCGAGCCATATTGAGTAAAGCTGACAAAACAAGCCTTAACGAGCCAAACATTACAAGCCGAACAAACGTAAATATTTCTAATTTATATCAATATAATTTAAAATTTTAGTTATTAAAATTATAATAATTACTTATTATTATAATGTCAAAATATAATAGTTAGTCATCTATTTAACATAATTTTTTTATTAATATATATAAAATGACATGTATTGAGGGAAAAAAATTATTTAAGATGATTCAATAAAAAAGTATATCTCATGAATATCGTTACAAATACTTACCTTTACATATTATTAATGGAGTACTATAAATTGATAAGTAAAAGACTAAAATATTGAGAGAAATTTTAGTGAAAAAAAAATGAAGAATAAATGTTATATTTATAGAAGAAAGAAAGAAAATGAAGATGTAATACATGACAGTTTAAAATAAAATAAATAAATAAATAAACAAATAATAATAATAATAATTGGGAACATGGAGATAACATTTTTGGAAACGCTTTATCCTGTGTTGAGGACGTTTAGCGGACGAGAAGGGGATTCCTTCCAAATCCTCTCCTTCCCCATTCAAATCACCAGCATCCTCAACCCCCCATCTCTATCTTTCTCTCACGGCGAAGCTCCCCCTTTAGGATGACACTGTTTCTGGCCAATTTGGACAAAGTTTTGAGACTCTGTGAGGTCCATGTCGCCTGCAATAAGTTTCCTCCTTTCCCTCTTCATAATTTCAGATTGTTGGTTAAATTTCTAAGATTTTGGTTGGATTTTTGGAAGGATTTGGTATTTGACCGAGTGTGGATTTCATGGTGTTGGTCGGGACTTTTGGAATTGGAAAAACGGTAAGGCAGAGGTAATCAAAATTGGATTTTTGTTTCTCTCTGTTGATTGGTATTTTGGGTTGCATTCTGAATTATTTGAATTGTTGTTGGCCGAACAATCGGACAAAATCCAACAAATAAATTGCACAAACTTCGTCGACGATGGAACGCAGGAAGTGAATCAGCAATAGTTGATCCACTGTATGTATAGCTAAGGTTAGACGATTGGCCGAGACGGGGAGCCTTAGCCAGAGATGAAGTTTTCCGCAGCGATAGAGACGACGTCCGAGTGCGGAATCATCTCCTTCGCGTTTTAGCAAACAGAGACGCAAAGTTGAAGCTTTCAAGGGTTGCGGATACAAGGCCAGATTGGGTCGCGGTTCTTCATTGCTTGGATCGCAGCCTGGGCCTAAATATTAAGTAGCCCAAGTCCGAATTTGGGCTACAGTGCAGCTTCTTTTGGTATGTTTTGGGCCAGATTTTAGTTAATTTTATACAATTAATTTTATATAATAATTGAGGATTTTAATGTATAAAAATTTAACATAAGAATTTAATGACTTTATTTTTTAATAGGTATCCAAAAATTAAATTAAAAATCGTGGGCTCTAAATTTGACTATTCAGATTATTGGGATTTGGTCAATGTAAGCTCATTTTAAGATAGGTATTTAATTTTATGCACCTCATTGCATAATTTTTATAAAACCAATATTTTGAGACGTATCTCATATAAAAAATGACATATTCATTTTATGGCCGTCAGATATTTATATAATATTTAATTTTTCATTGTATACATTTTATTTAAGCATGCATATAAAAATTACTGGATCAACCTAGTCGTGTGAACCGAGTTCGGTCGACCCGATTTGGGGTCTGTTTTATTTTATGCACATTTGACCGTGGGAGGATGTGTTTGTTTGTTGTTAACTAGAGTAATGAGACAGCTGTATGTGTCGTGTCCTTAGATGCAAAACTCTAAACCTGATCACTGTATTTATGTGGCTTTCGTGATCGCCGAGCATTGCTTTTATCTTGTGATATACCTACGTCATGGTGTGCCCGGAGTCCGTGAGTGGTTTCATTTTCAATGAAATGTTTTTTATTTAATACAACAATGACCTATTTTAATAACGTATGACATATTAGTGGATTGTTTTAAATACGTGTCATTTGTATAAATTTTCTAAAATCAACTTATGAAATACGAGTTTTCAGATCATGTATGCTTAAACACTGTTTTAAATAAATTATTGTTCATTAAATCTAATTCCTATTGAGTTTAGTCAACTCACCACAATAACACCTTTTAAGGATTCTATTAGCCAGATTTCTAGTTGCTGAATCAGGACTAAATTCGGCAGAGTTTACTTTAATTTCAATATTTTTAATATTTTTTTTTAGTGACTTTTGTGAGGTAAACTTTATTATTAATAAGTTTTCATTCCTATTTTACTTTTCTACATAGTTATTTTATTTGGATTATATTATCATACTATATGATATCACTTGTTGAACTTGTTAAGCTCACGTTTGTTGGGCCCTAGCTAGTAATTAAATGTTCTAAAACTTTCGTTGCTAATTAATAAATCTAAATTGAAAAAGGGGCGAGCGATCTGGTTCTTTCAAGTTGGGTCGTTCCCCATTCTGTCTTGGGTCCCTTGCTGGGCGTAAAAATATTTTTTGGTATCAGAGGCAGGTTCCATCTTGAAAAGTGATATCAATAAGATAGATAGTGTACTAATATACAAGGATTTACAAATACTATGCATAAAGACATATTCTAACACACCCCGTAAATTTTTCAGATTTTCAAAAAAAGGCCTCTAAGAAGAGCTCCCATAAACCGTGCTCCTGTAGTACCTACTGTGCAAACGGCTGAGTCACAGCCTATTGATCCTCTTGTAGCCCTAAGAGATGTGCTATAGAATTTGTCTCGGGATAGTGGTAGTCAGAATCATGAGACGCACCGCATGAACTTCTTTATGCAGTTGGGACGTATAAACCTTCCAGTGTTTGTGGATGGAGCTGACCCTCAGAGTGCTGAAAATTGATTGAGGGTGATGCAAAAGAATTTGACCGTTATTGGAGTTTCGTCAGAGTACTGGGTTGGGTTTGCAACCTTTTATTTTGAGAAGATGGCCGAAATATGGTAGAAGTCTCTTAAATTGGATTGCCCCCTTGATTTGATTATGTGATCCCAAATTAAGGCAGTGTCAAAAGACAACTATTGCAATGCTGGTCATCGCCAGAATATGATCAACATTTATTATGATTTGGAGCAGGAGAGTCTGACTGTACTTGAGTGTTATTGCAAATATTTGAAGCTATCATAATATATCAGAGAGATGGATCCAATTTATAATATGGTGAAGTTCAGGAAGCATCTGAGGTCTAAGATCTGACATCAATTATCAGTTATGGAGCTCAGTTCTATTTCAAATGTCGTTGCTACTGCTCAATGAGTTGAAGCTACTTTGGTCGAACAATTCGGTGAGTACAAGGGTATGTCAAACAAATAGCAACAAGTTGGTGGTAAGATGACGAAGAAGGATTAGAAGAAGAATCAGAACAAGGGTGGACACACTCAGAGTGGAGCTAGTGGACAGTCCAATGATACTCTTTATTCTGATGGTGGGCACTCATACCCTTCTATATGTCATACATGTGATCAACCTGGACATTTGAGAAGGAACTAGAGAACCCGTCACTTGAGCCCGAGCCAAGGGCTCCTTTATTTTCTAACTTTTTATTTATTTTGTAGGTTTTTGAATCCAAATAAACAAGGAGGAGTGGACATTTGGACTAATGGAGATCTTGAATTCTTTTGGAGGAAATTGTGGGTTTTCCAATTCCGCCTAAAATCTGACCCTCGGCTATTCAAGGGCAATTTGGACCATTAATACGACTTCCTTTCCATTTTGGTTCTTCATACCAAATGTAGCCAACATCCATAGCTTTCCAACAAGCTATTGGACGTTATATTTGGTTATCTTTTGCTACGTCAAATAGTTATTTTACAGAGACTAATTTCCCAAACTCGGACTTATTGTTTATGTTTTATTATTTAGGGTTATTTTAGTAATTTTCTGCTATGGTATTTTGGTCTTTGACCTATTTTGTAAACCCTAGGGTTTAATACCCCTTCTTGCTGATGAAAGAGCAGTTTTTTGAAGAATAGAATTTTGAAGAGCTAAGCTCCTCCAAAACCGCGGCCAACCCCTCCACAAGCGCCGATTCTCATCCATCCCTTGCAAGGGTCCTCTTGAAGATTCTCATCCTTGCTAACCCGGGTTATTGCCTCTTCCATTCCTCTCTTTTCGTAAGGGGTGAATGTGGTGTGGAGGTAAGAGAATTTTTCCCCATTGGAGATAGTTGGTTTCGGCCAACCCAAAGAGACGCCCTCTCACTTAGGAGGTGCTGCAACTCCCTTGGTGTTCCTTTCTTTATTCTGGTGCTACTATTGGATTTTGTTATTGATTGATGAACTATGGATATGTGGATCTGATATAGGTTGGTTGTTGGAGGTATTTTTGTGGAATTTATTGAATTTAAAGGTGATGAATTTCGGAATAGAGTGAACTGCTGAATCTGTGTTTTCATTATTGATTGTGTTATCGCTGATTGAGGCTTCTGTTTGGAGTATTTGCGTCGCTCTTTTCTGGTTAACGTCTTCTAGAGAATTGTTTGAGCTTGAGTAAGGGAGCTACTCTCCAAAATTGAACTTTATTCGATGTATGCATCTCGAGTTATGTCGTTTTGAGTAAACGTTGCTGAAACTGCCCTGTATAAAAACAGTTTTTGGGTCATTGGTATTTAGAGCATAACTTCTGATCTAGAATGGTTTTCTTTATGGAATTTTGACACGAGTATTGTGGTTGTATTGAGGACAGCTCTACCAAGTTCCAGTTTGATCTCACGCACAAATTGAGAGTTAAGTTTGATTGATTGTTGCTGATTCAGTGAACTGTATTTTTCCCGAACAGATTTAACAAAGGTTCCCCATTTGTTTCTGGGAGCCTGTCAGAACTACTCAGCGAATCCTAAACCTAACTCAGTACCTACTTAGTCCGCTTCTATTAGACCTGGTTTTGGAGCTAGCAGAGGATTTTCGTGTTAGAATCAACATAGTTTTTCTAGACCACAAAACTTTGCTTCATCGCAACCAATTGGTTATAGACCACCATTTCAGTAGCAGTATCAGCCTACTGGCACCGACTTTCAGACGTCTACTAGGTATCAGCAGAGTTATGCTTCTAGTGTCACTCTTGCAGGATCTACTAGTATGATGGTTAGCGTTGCTCCTAGTTCCTCGAGGGATGAATTTAGTGGAAATAAGAAGGGCAAGGAGAAGATGACTAGCCAACCTTATGTAGTTTCAGGATCTGAGCCTATTGATCAATCTGGCAAGGGCATCATTGATGGTACACTTTCTTTTTTTAATACTATGATGCATGTGTTATTTGATACTGATGTTATGCATTCATTTGTTTCTACAATAATTACTTACTCTCTCAGGTTTCAATTAAGATATTAAGCATTCAATATTTTGCGTCTTCCCACTTAACTTTCATCTTTTTGCTTCATTTGGGCATTTATTCCAAATGACACTTAAGTTGTTCTAAACACTCAAAAACCATATTTATTGTTGAGTTGAGAAAAGGGTAAAGCCCTTGAATTGTAAAGATACGAATTATGTCTAAAAGTTCAACCAAGTATAATCAGAAAGAGTACTGGTAAGGAATCTTCAAGAGAGAGTCTTAGTGCACATACATTGGCCGTTTGGTCAAACCGCATTATCAACTTGTGTTTACATCCTCTTCTCTCTAACTATGTACTTACTTGTGATTTGTTTTCTTGTTAGGGTTAGTAAATTGTTTGTGGTTCAGAGAAATTATTCATCTTAGGATTGCAAACCGATAAATTTATAAATTTGTGAAAAAAAATTATAACCTAATTAACCACTCCTCCCTTAGGTTATATCAACCTACATTTAATACATGAACTTCTTAAAAATATGCAATCACATATATATATAAACTTTTCAAATACATAACTCACACATACATGAATGATTAATCTTAAAATATATTTTCAAACATACATGAACTAATCAAAAGACATTAACTAAAAGGATATATTCTTACAATTAAATTTATTTTCAACAAATCGAACCCTAGATTTCAGTCTAATTCCATACAATTTGTCTATGTACACATGGACCAGTTTGTACTGAAGGAGAATAATCATCCCGGTTCGATTGTCAGTTTTAGATGCAAAAAGTCATTAGAATCGAACTGAACTGTGAAGCCTATATTTAGTCTAAACCTTGTCAATAATCAGTTCAATCCAAAACTTAACATGTGATCTTACTCAATCCAACTTCAATAATTGTTAACATATCTTATGATATAATGAAGGAATTAACCTGTGCGGTTGATCGTCAGCTGAGGAGAACTACTGGTGGGTTCACAAATAGAACTGCGTGATCGATCAGTGAAGGGTTGAACGACCGGTGGCTAAAAAGATTCGATCGTTCGTTGTTTTCTAGGAGAAAAGTTGTAACATCCCGTAGTTTTTTGCTGTATAAAAATTTTATTTCCTTTTAAAACACTTTTGAGGGAAAAACCAGAGTAATAAACAACGGAAGTCTTAACCATAAAACCATACAATTTAGTAGTTTGAAAACATTTGAGGTAAACCAAAATTGATACTTAAACACTATTAAAACATCTGTCTTAATAACACATCATTTAAAACAATTAAAATACGTAGCATATTAAAATAATTTCTTGAGCCATATCCCAACAAGGTCAACATCTCCAACAGTACAAACAGCTCAACCCAGCAACATCCCATCAGTTGTGTTCGTCATGAGATTTATCTAATCATTGGCTCCTTACCTACATCACAGGACCTAACTATGAGCCTAAAGCTCAGTAAGGGGTATAAACATAAAACATAAAATACACATGCAACTTTTAAAGTCTGAATGAAGTTTGTTGTTTTACATTATGTTTTCATTTACATATTAATTGATTTTGTCTTTTACTGTGATTTCTTTTGTTTCTGTGCTGGGCGTAACCAACCAAGCTATAAAAATAGCTATTTACTTATCTTTGGTTTCTGTGCTGAGCGTAACCAACTGGACCACAAAACAGCTATTTACATTTATTCCGTTTTAATTTTGTTGTTGTTCCATTTTCATTTAGTTCCACTTATCCATACAAGTGTTAGAGATGTCAACTTGAAAAGGTAGAGCGGTTTATGCACAAGGCGGCCATCCAGTGGCATACATCTAGTACACTGCCCAGGCGGCCATCCCATGGGGCACACCTCAGCGACCAACTCAAGAACCCACATCTCTAAACACCTATTTAGATTTATTCATTTTCGTATACATTAGGCAAACAATGATGCAAACATATAATTCTATCTAACATATCTATCTACCGTATCCTTAAAACATGATCTATTCTTAACTAAGGAACTGAACTTAAGTCTAATAAACATAAAATTCACACCAAATATTCAACAATACATCAAGTAAACGCAAACATCAAACAAACCATAATTCCCGCGATGTAGGCCCTTTCGAACAAAACACATGCAGTATCACTTACCTAGAGTCCTTAACTTTAAAGAGTTAGCACATAAAGTATCTTCTCCTTAATACCACCGAGAACAGAGAGCTCCAGACCTCCCCTTCACAGTCTCTTTCCTTCAGACCTTCACTTTCTCATGAAATCACATAATCATCTCCCTCTTTTACCAAAACTCCAGAACCCTTACTACCATTCTTTCAAAATTTCTCTTGAGTTTCCCCATAGTTTTTCCCTCACTCTCATATTTTCATTCTCCTTCTCCTCTACTTATAGGCTACCACTGAAACCCTTCAACATCCAATAAAGATGGAAGGCCAAAAAGATGGATGCCTCATCATCCAGATATGTTAAATGTCAAACCTAGAAGCTTCCAGGCGACAATTTCCATATTCAGGTGACTCTCCAGATCGTCGGTCGATCGATTCCCCATTGGACAATCGATAGCTAATTAAATCGATCAGCCGCAAACTTTGTCTTCCAAATTACCAGTTGATGATGCTGATCAATCTATTCCTTTGGACAATCGACCACCAATCATCAAAAACATCTTCTATATTTTAACGCCTTCGCTATAAGGGACATACATTCCTCTTAAAAGGGACATCCACTTCTCCTTATTTCTAACTTCCGTCTTTTCTTTCGCTATGAGGGACGTCCGATCCTACAAGGGACGTCCATTTTAGCCTATATTCGTGCAACGCCGTTCACTTAATTTGACACCATCTTCTTTTCTTTATTTCGGACGTCCATTGTCCATTAGGGACGTCCTTCCCTCCCTAAAACGACTTTCTTCTTTACTCTCAAATGAGGTCGTCCTAATTAAACTTAACACTTTTCCCTTATGTCAGACTTCTTTTGTCCATAAGGGGTGCGCTTCTTTACTCCAACAACGACGTTTACCAATTTCGTTGAACACTCACCTTCAAATGGGACGTCCGTCCTTCTTTAAAGGACGTTCGTCATAGCTTCAAATGACGCTGCTTCCTCTTCATCTCTAGCGTCCGTTCCTACGAGCCTTAAGGGACGTACGTCTTGCCCAAGAGACGTCCGCCATCCCTATTTCCTTCCATTATTTATTCCTACATTTCTTTATCTCCAATTATATATATATATATAAAAACAATGTTTCGATGCAATTTTTCCTCCATATAAATATATATCAATATGTATATATAAATATCTATATTCTTAATAAATCACTTTTCCAAATTATCTCAACTATCCTTAAATTTATCCTCCTATACTTAAAGGGATATTATCCAAAATTCCTCCTCCACATTATTCTACCCAATATATCTATAAATGTTAACAATCTTATTATTTTCAACCTTTCAATCTTACTATATCCAATATATTTCTCTTATTAATATCTTAAACAAAAGCTTTTATCCATCACCTCCAATTTCACTGACAATAAATCACTAATCTAGTTCATCCTAATCTAATTTCAATATCACAGAACAATTATCCAATAACCTTAATCATTCCCCTAAGCGAAATAATTTGAGTATCATTGCTCACTTTATCCAAACATGCTTCACTTGACCAATATCTGTCAATTCTAATAAATCCTTAATCGCCCTTCTAAAATTAATATAACACGGAATATTATAATTCACTTTATCCAATTATGTTCTCTCTTGACAAACACTTATCGTCCTTAATCACCACTTAGACCTTACGCTTAGTATTATGAAAATCCAAGTATTACAAAAGTGGTAAATCGGCTGCAGATTGGAGATCGAACAGTTAAAGAAACTTCTATGTTTGCCGCAAAACACTTTAGGAAAGTGTTGTCTTTAGAAAGTCATATCTTGTTGAATATAGAAGCTTTCCTCACAAAATTTGAACAGCAACATCTTCAATGGATGATAAATATTCCTTCCAAAAATAAGGCCAAGAAACGCCACAAAATATATAAATATGCACAGATGAATTAGATTGGTAAAAAATACAAGAAATCACAACTTGAATCTTCGTATGGAAAAAACCACCAATACAATTCTTCTTAAAAGTTAAACACCTCTTCACACATTCTTCCTCCAAGGAACAAGAACACGGATGCCAATAAAAAAGATTACTAAACTCACAAAGTAACTTTAATTGTGATATCACACCCCAACTCTGGAAGAACACACCAAAGGTAGAAAGAGGAATCACTCCAATTTCAGAAACAAAGCAAAGTTTTCATATTCAACTCAATTCAATGTCTAAAAAATCACGCAAGGGGGCTTTAAATAGCCAATTACAAACTATAAAATAAGAAATAACTAAATAGGAAACTAAACACTAAATCGACTAACACACACACACTTGGCCAATTACTAAACTTAAAAACTACTAAACTAAACTTAGGTAAATTAATTAACTTACCCATAGTTCTTGATGTGCTTCGGAAAAAGCTACAAAGACCAAGGTTCTTTAGGAGGCAATGGAGGCCCAATGATTAAAGTAAGGACAAAGAAGGTGAAGGAAAAACCACAACTTTTTGTAGAAGAAATCCAAAAAGGGAGCCCCCAAGATCCACGATCCAAAAGCCTTGAAATGCTTGCTAAGCATTGGAGAGGAGATAGTAGAGAAGGTCCAAGTCCAAGAATGCAAAAGGATGTTGTTTACTAAAAGGCCTGAAGGCACACATGCACGCACATTCAGATAGCGCGGCCCGCACATCGCACCCAGCAGCAACAAGGTCCAGTATCTCCTTCCGATAGCGAGCGTGGTCCATCAACACATTGTTCCGACAGCACCGTGCTTTCTTCGTGGGTCAACCAACCCGTGCAGCCATGCGCCAATGCTTGGCTAGCCCTCTCGCGAACCGCGCCTCCTTCTGACAGCATGCCTCCTGCAGCCCATCGCGCACAGCCTAGCTGTTTTTCAAACAGTGCCCCTCCAGCAGCCCATCGCGCGTGACCCAGCTATTTTTCTGACAACACGCCTCCTGCAACCCATCACGTGCAACCGAATAGTTTTTCCGATAGCGCGCCTCCTACAGTCCATCACGCGTAGACCAACAGTCTTTCCGACAGTGCGTATACTTGTGATTCTGCCCAGCAGCCCACTTCGCTACACCAGCCATTCCACCCAGTAGCCAATGCAGCACAAACCTAGCTGCCTTCTGCCTGGAGCGCCCAACAGCCCATCTTGTGCACCTAGCACCTAACAGCCTATGATCTGCGCGCCAACTGCCTTATCCTCGTGCGCCCATCCACCTTCAAACTAGTTTTGAGTTATTTTAAATTTTTTTAAATTTACTTTATCCTAGTTTCTACGTATTTTGTTAGGATTAGTTTTTAGGCTATAAAAACACCTTAGGGAACAACGATTGGAACCTTTTGACAAATTAAAAATTGAGAGCTTTTGCTTTTGGGAGAATTTCTTCTCTTGAGTTCTTTGCGAAGAACTTGATCTCTTCAAGTATTGACTTGAAAGATCGACCATTTAGATAACTTTGGTTCAACCAACTAGTTTGGTTAGGGTCAAGCTCCTCATCTGATAACTCTGGTTCTAGTCGACAGGTTTGGCTAGGGTTGAGTTCCTCTCTTTGATCTTGAATTTGTGAGACGATCTGTTATATTCTGCGTACGTTGTTGGGTCTAGGGTTCGTTAATAATTTACGTTCACATCAGTTCCTTTCTCTTCAAGTTTTGTTGGCTTTTGGTAACTATTTTCCCCTCAAGCTCAACCACTTGGATGGTTTCCATATCCATGCAATCTTCGGCTTTCCTTTTTGTCTTCAAGCTTGGCCACTTGGGATGGTTTCCATAACTCTTCTTTCCTTGACCTTTCTTGATCCTCAAGCTCGTCTTCTTGGGTTGCTTTCCATAATAGAACATGCATGGATTTCTCTTGGTCTCCACGAGTTGGTGGCTCCTCCACTTTGCCCATTATTGAGTTACCTTCCAAATAATTTGAAATGTAAGTGTTGATGAGTCTTTGGGCCATAGCTCTCATAGTTGGACCTTGAAGTCCATCATGAGGTTCAATTAAGATAATAAGCATTCAATATTTCGAGTCTTCCCACTTAAATTTTATCTTTTTACTTCATTTCGGCATTTATTTTGTAACATCCCATTTCCGTATATACAATTTCCATATATCCATTTCACATTAATATAAAATTTGATCATTTTAAAACTCATTTAAAAATACTTAAAAGAAAACGTTAGAGTAACTTTACACGGAATTTTTAAAACATTTAAACTGTTTTCTAAAAACAACATAATTTAGAATATTTGAAAACCATAATGTAAAATTTTTAAGTAATTTAAACAACTTTTATTCTTTCATGAGTCATAACTCCCGAGATTGATCCGCGCATGGTAATACAAGCTTGTGCCGCATCACACTTCTTCCACGTTCACATCACTTAGATCACAATCAATACCTATATCTCAGAAGGAGTAATGAGCCTATTGCCCAGTAAGAAATATAAATGAGATGCAGATGCAATGCCTATGACAACTCTATATGCATAAGTCTGATAGATCTATAAACTGGGTGAGAGTGACCTCTTTAGTTTCTGAACTCACCACTTGGATTCGTTTTTATGTGAGAGCAACCTCTTCAGTCTCTGAACTCACATAAAAATGAATCCACTTACATTTACGTTTATTTGCATTTGGGTGAGAGCAACCTCTTCAGTCTCTGAACTCAATCACCCATTGAGTAAGAACAACCTTTTCAATCTTCAAACTCACTCAAACAGGTTGTTTTCTACGTGAGAGCAACATCTTCAGTCTCCGAACCCACGTAGAAAACGCTCATTTATTATGTTCATTATTATTTCATGCAATGCATGATATGCAATCCTACTGACATGCCTATATGAATGTCACACAGCAGTTCATATATCGTAAATAATATTACAAACAAACAAACAACGAACAGAAATCGTGCATCAATTATAATTTAACACTAAGCATTTTATCACTAATATGCTAACAAAGTAGGAAACTAACCATGTCAACCAATGTAACACGAACTATAATGCAACCATGAATAAATTCTATAAGGACACCAATTATAAAAAAAAAATGGAAATCATCACATCATTCTCTAATTCTCATAGCTTCCATTAATTCACATTAATAAAGTTATATTTACTCAACCTATTCTGTAAACCTAACAATAAAATTACAACACTTATTCTAATCCCCTATGTTCACCGATTAATGTTTATAGAAGATGGTTCCTACCAATATATTTTAATACTCTAAAACCTACCAAGAGCATACAAATGATTTACCCACTAACTAAGAAATACACCATCAGTAGTATAATTCCTAAGGAAAATCATGCAAACCCATTTCATTGATTACTAAAATTAACAGGTTAAATCACTTAACGTCTAGATTATTAACCAATAAAACAAAAGGGAAATATATAATCGGCAGTTCCATTCCTAAGGAATATATTCATTAGAGGCATATCTAGGTGGTTATCCTTGGGGGGAACAATATCAACTCAAGTAGAACAATAAATAACACTCTATTAGCAAGGAAGAATAATCTATTTAACGTCCAGATTAATAATAAATGAAACAATAGAGGAGCGAGGAACAAAGCAACTATTAACAGAGACAAGAAAATCACAGATAACTAACCAGAGAAATCATGCCGAGAACAACAGCAGAGAATAACAACTAAACATGCAGAGAATAACCTAAGCAGTAAACTATCACATAATTATATTTACGAGGAATAATCAAAGAAATCATACAGAAGCAGGAAATCTTTTAAGGGCTATCACAGATTCATTTCTTCAGGGTTGTACTGCTAGCAAATGATTTATCAGGGAAAACAATTACTGGTTCATGCTCAAAGAACATATTCATTCCCAAGGAAACCATTAACAAAGGCACATAAACAATTACAGAGAGGGCATCAAGAATCACACGACAAACAAACCCTACTCCCGTGTTGTAGGTCCTTACGAACAAAAAACATGCATTATTTTTTACCTCACGTTGTGATTTTCCTTTCCTGAGCAGCAATCCTTCCTCCCGTCAAAACCTTTCTCCTAGAACTCCAAAACTAGAAAACTCACACGAAAGAATACAGAGACAACGCGGAAGAATAACCCCTCATTTCTCTACACTAAGCCCACCTAAATACACTCTGTAACACTCCTAAGGCGACGAGAAGACGCAACTGTATAAATTCAAGCGACCCTTCACACAATCAGACATATGTTACACATTTCCAGACCAATGCAGTGTGTATCGGACGATCGGTTTAGCATCCACGATCAGTCGCTAGCTTCTAGCGATCAGCCGTGCATTAAGCCACCACTTTACCAGTCGATCGACGTCAACCGTGGCACTCGACGACCGATTTATCCATAAAATATTCGACTGAAATTATTTTAATTCTTATTTTCCTAACAATAATTAACTATATCTCTATAAATTCAATACACTTCAAAGTATTTAAGACTTTATCATTCATAATAATAATACCAACAGTAAAGTGTGGCAATTTTATAATGACCAAAATATTACTTTTTACTTAATCCAAGATTTATACGTAGCTAAATAACAAAGGTATTACATATTCCAAGTTCCAAGTGAAACTTAAGTTGTTCTAAATACTCAAAAACCATATTTATTGTTGAGTTGAGAAAAAGCCCTTGAGTTGTAAAGACATGAATTATGTCTAAAAGTTCAATCAAGTGTAACCAGAAAGATTATCTTCAAGAGGTAGCATTAGTCCGCAGACATAGGCTATTTGACCGAACCGCATTAACAACTTGTGTTTACATCCTCTTCTCTCTAACTATTTACTTACTTGTGATTTGTTAGCTTGTTAGTGTTAGTAAATTGTTTGTGGTTGAGAGAAATTATTCATCTTAGGATAGCAAACTAAAAAGTTTATAAATTTGTGAAAAAATTTTATAACGTAATTAACCACTCCTCCCTCAAGTTATATCAATTCTACATTTAGTACATGAACTTCTTAAAAATATGCAGTCACATATATATAAACTTTTCAAATACATGACTCACACATACATGAATGATTAATCTATGTATTTTCAAACGTACATGAACTAATAAAAGACATTAACTAAAAGAACATATTCTTAGAATTAAAATTATTTTCAACAAACCAAACCCTAGATTTCAGTCTAATTCAGTACAATTTATCTTTATGTACACATAGACCAGTTTGTACTAAAGGAGAATAATATCCTGGTTCGATTGTCAGTTTTAGATGCAAAAAAGTCATTAGAATCGAATTGAACTGTGAAGCTTATATTTAGTCTAAACTTTGGCAATAATAAGTTCAACCCAAAACTTAACATGTGATCTTACTCAATCCAACTTCAAATTGAAAAATATTTGAATAAAATTAATTTTTATTGTTATTTTAAAACTAAACTTAGATGGGAATCGAGTTTCATTCATTTTAATTAATCTTAACACATAGTTTTATTCTAAAGTTTTTGAAATTGAGGGTCGTTGGATTGGTTCAGTTCAAGTCCAAAATGAGAACGAATCCAACTACTCCCACCTCTATTAAAATAAAAGATTGAAAAAATAAAAATAGAGAATCATCTTTGTTATTTATATTGTACCATCTCCTCTTATTTTGTGTGAGCACTTTCCATTCTGCCAACTTAGAATTCATATGATTTTATATTTTTAAAAAAAAGGTCAAAAAAGCAAAGACGGAATCTTTGAATTTATTTTGGTAATGGGAGTCGCTTTTTCTTACATAGATTTATTTCATTTTAAAAAGCAGTCCATAAATATTAACAATTACCCTCGCAAAATTCACTGAATAATAATACTACTTTTATCATCGAAAATAAACATTACAAGCACATTGCTCCCTCCAAATATATTTATTTTTGTGAGTGATTTAATTTTTTTATAATATGTCATATTTACTCTAATAACAAATAACAATACAGTAGACGACCAAAGTGGGGGGTTGGGGCTCCCCCACCCACCACTTTTGACGACCATTTAAGAAACTAAATACTTATTCCCCTCCTTTTAAGATGGAAACTAAATACTGTAATGCAGTCTGGTTGAATCAGTTTCAACGAAACTGATGTCACCACATTTGAATAATGGGTCGACCCTAGGATCTGCTCCAAGTGGGGTACCCAAAAACAAAGGTAATAGACCCAGCCTAATAAGACAATCACAAGTAGTTGAGACTTTCTAACATATCGTTTTATCATATTTGTGACAAGGGTGTTCCTCTTTCTTCCACGATTCCATCCGAAACAATCCCTCTCGCATCTAATGACTACACCAATCTAAAACCCGATATAGTATCAAAGGACATTTTTTGAAAAATAAACACATAATGTACACTCACTCCCTTCTATAAAGCTTGTTGTCTACACCCAGATGGACCCAAATTCGTATAATCCACCTTAAACTTTGATCATAACCTTCGTGTCTCATTGGGCATGATAAATTTAGCATGTTTCTTAATGTGTCCATTCTTCTAATGGGTCAAAGTTCAAGGTCTATATCAAAAAATAATTTATAGAGAGATCCGCAACTAAAGCTTGTAAGAAACTATCAACAGAAAGAGAAAACAAAATGGTATGAGAAAAAAGGATCAAAGTCTGCAAAGATGTAGCAAAAGGTATAGAGAACTTACCCATTACATGGAGTTGCAGCTCTTGCACTTCACCCATGTCCAGGAAGAAGAAGAAGAAGAAGAAGGAAAAGGGGGAGTGAGAGAGAGAGAGGGAGAGAGATGAATAAATAAATGGATGAGAGATTGGGATGGGAAGGTGGCAGGTGAAGTCACTGTCAGGACTGAAACAATAATAGAAGGAGAAGCTAGACTTGAAAAAATGTCATCGTAATAATCAACAGATAGGCCTGCCCAGGCCACTGCTCCCCCCACTCAACTTAACTTCCATGAAATGAGGCCGACTTAATCAATTATTTAACCGCTGATTGTCGCCTGCTTTTTAGACTGTTTTTCAGTTTGGACCAAATTTATTTATTTTATTGTTTTTCAATTAGGATTATTTCTTTCGCACACGTTTTTGATGGGCGCAGCAGATTGGGTGGGTTATATGGCACGGATCAGACAGACGTCACCCTGCTGGCTTAAGACTCCCACATACTGGTTGAATGTATTTATTTGCAGTGACATTAATTAATTCTTACATTTAGATCAACCATACTTGATTAACATTAATGACGTTAATTCAGCCAACAAGCATGCGAATTTTGAAATGAGCCAGGGTCTGACTTGGAGGTTGAAATCAACTTTTTGCTGTCCTTTGCTAATTCATCCACCAATGCTCGAAACGAGCTTAAACAAGTAATTACTATCCCACTAGATTCTATAAATTCAAATTAATAAAAATAATTGACTACTTGCGTCCACGAGTGAACACCCACCCCCCATACTTTAGTTTACTTTTCAGACAATCAGAATATTACAACTTTCTTTTTCTAAATGAATTTTCCAGTGACATAACAACTAGTCTATGTATATCAGCTGCATTTAAATTTAACTGGACAAAAGAATCAACTTCCACCAATAACTTTCTATATAATTGTTGATTTACGGCAAAAATCAGGCCGAGTTGCAAAAATGTGTTCTTACCTGTGGCTCACATCCGACGGTGTACATATTCTTATTGTAAACGGCTCAACACATCGTACAAAGCAGCATCTTTCAATTAATCTTGCCTTTGCATCTCAACTTTCAAGCCTGAAGAGTAAATATTGGACTTGATCAACGAATACACAGAATCAGAAGAACGGTATATGTTTCAGGACAAGAATCAGCGCAGGCTATGATACAACTCCGGATGCCATCACTTAGAATAAATAATTACGGTCAAATCCAATCTCGGTGCAGGGAAATTAATCGACAATATGCTTAAATTGCCAAAAAAGTGCTCACCGTCGTAAAACCAATCTGAAGGAGAACTAATGAGATTAAGTACAAACACAAGGAAATAGCAGCACCAGCAAGAATATTATGCAGTAACCGCCGATTATCTTTAGTTGGAACAAATGCTGTTTTGAGTGTATTAGTTAATTCAAAGAGCCGATATGATACCTGCCACATAAATAACATAATCAGAAAATTGTCATTTTTTAGTTTGCTTCTGGTCCTTATGCAGATTTGTACCAAATGAGATTTAGCTTACCAAGACGTAGACGGCAGTTGTTAGCGTGAAGTTGAGAAGTGGATACTCTGGTATGACTGAAAGAAGCCACTTTGGCTGTCCGTTGGGAACATTTGATCTACAGATGTTTGAAAATAACAAGACATTAGCAATAACATAGTACCACTTTTTGTTCAGCATTTTTATAATGTATAAAACAAAATTCAGAAGTTGAAGTAAAAGTTAGAGAACCAAGAGAATAATAGAATAGAATAGAGGAGCATGAATAATTTCCATGTCGCTCCACCCACCTTAGCCAAATGTGGAACTGTGAAATATATGTTTCTAAAGTTATCTTGCCGAGCCACCTAGCATTACGAAGTCACAGAATTATAAATAAAATCAAACACGGAAAAATTAAAGGCATGGGCTTTCACAACTCGTCAAAAAAGAGAGAAGGAACATACGCAAAGAGGGTCAAAGAATAGCTTCGAAACTGGTGAGTGAAATTTCGCAAACAAATATAAACACTGAAACCACAACCAAGAAGAGGAAACGATGAGATGATAACTTTTTTCTTTTAAAAAAAAAGATAATTCCAAATAAGCACATTAAACTAAGAAAAAAAGTAATATTACATGAACATAAACTCACGTTATGGGAATCCATGATGTGTAGGGATGGAGCTTATTATATGAAATCTTATCCAGTTTGTAAATGTATTCATACCACAGATAACCAACCTAGTTCAATCAGAATGGATCACAAAGGTCAATTCAAACTCAATCACGAAATCTACAGGCATATAAAAGTAAGCTGTAGTCACAAATCATGTAACTTACTAATAAGTTGATTAACACGACACTTGCTTTCACTGAGATCCTTTTTTTGGTTTCAGCTTCTTCCAATTTTTCCATCCATTTTTCCACCTATGAATATATTTCAATAAATAAGCAGTTAAGAGAAGAAAAAAGTAGAAAAAATTATAATACATTCAGTATTTACATTGGGGTGATAATATGCATATATCATCCCGATAATCCATATATAGCGATCAAGTCCAGATCGGAAATGCCATTCATGTAGTTGAGGAAGATCAGGTTTTGCAGGATCAGTATACCCTGTCGATAGAAGGGAAAAGGAAAGAAAGGGGAAAAGTTAGCACAACTGCTTACCAAAAACCAATCGCTAGGCTAAATTTGTTTTATGACTAAAATTCTTATTGAATTAAAAGTAAATATTATCACACAAATAACATGAAAAAGATGTAATAGAAACAAACAAGTGAAATATCACACCATATATTGATTTCACGCTGTGATGCCAAAAAACGGAGTATATGCAAAAATCTTTGGAAGGTAATGCCTAATAAAGCATTTTCATGGTTATAATACAAGATTTCTATCAATTACAATAATGTCACACAATAAGTATAGCATTTATAGTACTACAGTAGTAACAGTAAGTACAATATGGCTATAAGATAACTTCCAAACGAATCAGTAAATGGAAGTATCTACTTTAAGCAAAATAAACAAAGGAAGTGAAAGAATTACTAACCTAAAAGGAACGTTAGTGGACTCCAGAATATTTCAAACACTCCAGGAATATCCCAAACTACAATAACCACCAAGAAGCAGGCAAGAATTTTCACAGCCATTACTGATCTTATCTCGTTATACTTGTTAAAAATACCAAGCGCTCCATAGACCATGACAGTAAAAAGTGTATGCATGGGGCAGATATAGTACAACATATAGTCATTGTTAAGAACAATACAGCAAAATGCCACAAAAAAGTTTAGACGCCACATCATCTGCATAGGAAAATTTTCAAAATTTAAAGATTATTAAAGAGTGGTAAATGACCAAAAGTTCGGAATTAAAGAGTCACCTGAGCAAAACGTGCAAGACTGAAATCTTTTCTGATGTAATAATAGGAGAAGTTGCCAAATCCAGTCATCCAAACATATGCAGCAATAAAGACACGTATAGCATTGTATATCTCCGTTGCAGCAAAATAATGATACATTAAAAAGAGGACCTGTTTAAACAGCTAAAAATGCTATGACAATCATTGTAGCTAGATAAAGGATAAAGGTCAACTAGTATAAATCATTGGCAGAATTGTATTAATGTGATATATTGAGCCTTCAAACAGAAATCTATAACAAGTCTCATCATCAAACCATTAGGCCTAAATCACACTCGTCAGATCTAAGAATAATAATGGCTGCAGAGACCTGATAAAGATGAGTAGTAGATCAGTGTATCCAAAAGAAAAACAAAAGGCTAAAGTCAATCTACAACAACATCAACTTTAGAGTGTTCGAAAGACTCTTAGATTCATAGTTTAGTTAGAGTCATGAACAAGAACTTGCCTGCATTAACCCTTTCCATTCCTCTGTTTGATGCCGATTAAGATAAAGTATGGCTTTCCCGGAAAATGCTGACTTATCATTATGCTTCTTCAAAGAAGTCATTACTGAAACTATGATGAGAATAACATACAGGAAGAGGAACAGGTCGCGGTTGTAACTCTGTCCAATACCAAAAAATTTATAAATCAAATAGAGTGCAACTATCAATTTGACCATAATAATCACAATTAACTTGATATATATGCTTCTTCCAAGGTAACCTCATCTGCCAGATATTGAAGAGTTAAAAGAAGTAATATTTCTACCTTCACTTTTCACATATTTCTGAACCAACACAGAGATAGGGGAAGGGGAAATCCATTCAGTTTCAGAAGTTGACAAGAGAAATTTGATGATTAATAATAACTATCACAGGTGCAGAATGTGAGCTCAATTACTATAGGATAATTTTTTGGACAAAAGGTAATATCGGATTATTTTTTAAGACAGGTATATACAAGAATACAACTAATTCCAGTAGTGCATTAATCATATCAGTATCAATTTAAAAGTCCAAATAATACATAAGATGTAGATGACCACTTCACACAATCTTTTATTGAACCAAAAGAGAAAATCTCGAGTATAAGATCAAACAATTAAAGAACTATAATGAGGATTACTGGATACTGCAATTTTGGTATTTTAGCCCCCAAAAAAATTCTCTTGCCAAATCAGTTTTAATAAATTAAATAATGTCCAAAATCTGACACGACATACATACATTGCCACAAAGAACAAGGATAAAAGTACCTTCTTGGAATCTCCTAATATGTTTGTGCGATCACATATGTAAAAGTAAACCATAATTATTCCAAACTCAGACCTGCATATTACATTTTATAATTAAGAATATTATAGCAGCACTTTTTTTGTGACATCATCTGCATGATAATGATATAAAACTTACATTGATCTCAATATGATGCGGTTTTCCAATAAGAAAGAGTCTTCCAATGTAACAAATCTAGAAATGGAAAATGTTCAGAAAAAAAATAACCCTCATGGTCAACATAAACACACTGAGAATAAACATAGAGATATCAACAGATTCTAGATTAACCTAATTAAGCTCAATTTTATGGATGTAGTATGAAACTTTGCAGATGATGATCTTGTCAAGCCTCCTTCAAGAAAAACAGAACGATCATCTTGCGTTGTCTCCGCTTCCAACTCAACCAGATTATTGTCAGAGTGACTGCAGCCCCAAAACCAAACTACTCAGCTTTATAAAGTTCAAACCACCACAGCCTACCAAAGTCACTCCATGATTTATTTAAAAATATAACAAACTTTTGCAGCCAATAATAAGAGAGAGCAGCTCGAGAGCAAAGTGCAGCAATGATGCAGAAAGACATTATCGAGGAGCATATGACTTCATTTCCAGATTTAAAAATGAATATAGTACAAACATGTGAAGTTCCAAGCATGCATGTCATAGGATATAGCTTACACTTTCGAAGGAGATGATGATTTCTTGTGCTCCAGAAACTCCGAATATATCCATGCAACAAATACTGGGATTATCCCAAGTGTAAAACAAACCTGGAAATGACACCGTTATTAGAGAAAATTGCAATCAGAGGAAAATACTTAACCAACCATCAACTTGAAATTTTGTGAGAATAACAAATACGCAATCCTCGTATTTTTCTAATCAAATGATATTGGAATAGTTCTCATTTTCTCCACCCAAAGAAAACTGAAAACACAATACTTGGTGTAAAGGATGTTTATTATTTGTCAGAGCCTATGCTATACTAAAAACGGGTTCTCAGTGGATTGAAAATGAACATTCTAGCATGGCTCAACTATTCCTTTCAGAGAGATTTTTGTACAAACAAAAAAAATAATGGAGACAATCTCATCGTATAAAGTAACTTAGAATCATCAAATAAAACTAGAAAAAGTTGGAAACAGAATTATCAACATCTATTCAGATCTCTGACGAAATTGTTTCACAAAATACATACATTTAGGTTCAATTAGGACTGGATTACTGATACATACTTCAATGATGAGTGATCGGTAGAAGGTAAAAATGAAAAACATTCATCATCCTCCCTAACAACACAATCTCACTCTTCTGATCTTTGAAACATAGTCTTAGTTAGTCAAGCAAAAAGGCAAGGTCAAGCGTGAAATGCAAAACAAGGCCTTTAACAAATTAACAACCAAGAAATTCCGAATACTACAAAAATAAGTTTCATTTGCGTGAAATTTAACCACACTAAAATATTCGGCAACTTACACGTTTGTAAATTCAGTGGTCATTCTCAAAGACAAAGCAATAATTCATCAGTATTCAATCAAAATCTGAAATTTCAACAGACAATAGGAAAAAAAGAAAATGAAACGTACCAGCCCGGGATTCATTCCTCCTGAATCCTCCATTGCTATCTTAGAACTACAAAAATTTGAAACGGAAATATAACCAAATCGAAAGAAAAAAAAAAAAACAGAGGTAAGGCGCTATAATTAAAACGTCAATAATCTAAATTAACAAATTATGAGAGCGCTTTTCTTTTAGTAAACGTCGTCCCTTGTTTCTTGCTGCAAATCGGCATTGAATAGAAAAACAGAAATGTGGATCAACTGAGGACGTCAGTTGTATACCGATAAGCTTATCGGCAACAAAAGCACACCTGGGACGTCAGAAAAATACACCGATGCGAGATAGCATGCCCTAGCTGGAAGAGGAGAAGAAGAGCGAAGCACAAGAAATGAAGACGACGATGCGAAGGATGAAGAAAAGAAGGAGAAGAAAGCCTTCGCTTCAAGAAAAGAGAAAATGTCGGACGGCACGTCGCCCTCGCCCGCGCCCTCTCTCTTCTATCACTCTTTCTCTATAGGTGGAGATGGATGGACAATGGAGGTTGGTGGTCGTGGGTGGCCTTTCGTACTCAGTCCCAGACTGTCGCGAGGTTGCATTATTTATATACTTTGATTTCATACGTTTTTTCATTTGTGTGTTTTTAGGATTTTCAATAATCCTTTATTTTATTTTATTTAATAAGAATAGTTTTAAGGTAATTACATTGAAATAGAAGGCTGTTTTAAGGAAGCGTGAGCAAAAATTAATAATTCTTCCATACATACTAATTAATGTTGTGTTGTTATGAGTAAGATTGATTATTTTTTTAAATAATAATAATAATTCTCCCCCATTTATATTTGGTAAAAGGGTAAGTAATTTTTTTTTTTTAAATAAATACTTCATTACTTTTGGAAAACTGGTCCCAACGTGGTGGTGGAGCCCATCAATATATTCCCAATAAATTACTACTTATTCTTGTTTAATCAATTTCTATCGGTTTTAGTGAAATAGAACTAAGCTTGATGCAACTAATTGGGGAAAAGTTGGAATTGATTATGCTAGGTTAGATCTAATTCAAAGGATGAACTTTTTTCTCCAACAAGAAGATATTCCACCTTTTTAGCATCTATTTAGATGGAAATAGTATTAAAAATATTATCTTTCTTATATCGCTTAGCTTCATGTAAGGGTCTCGGCTTGTCCGGACATGTTGTCCATGACACCCATATTGTTATGGTAGATTTATTTTTATTTATGTCATTTACTTGTATATCTTTTTTTTTTTTATATTTTGGTCAAGTGACTCCTCACCATCGTATCATGTGTATTCTTGTCATGGTGGAGATGATCCATATTGGTCTTTAGGGGGGAAGAGACATGATCGTACGTATACCCCTTACCCACTGATGTAATTTGTTGTCAATAAATGAAAAAGTTTTTTACATCCAAAGTCTCTTTATGCTCAACGATGCTATTTTCAATTGATTTCACTCGCATACTGATCGCTTGTTAGACACAAGGCTTACTCTTACGTTGTGGGCAACCGATGTATTTAGCACACCTCGTAGGCTGACTCATTGTTTCTCGAACAACAATTGTCACATAGTTCCCTCTCTAGTTCCTTAAAAAGTAGAACCATGACAATTGGTATTAGAGCTAGATTGGCTCAAATTACAATAAATCATGCCGAAAAAGATTTCATCAAATAAAGCAAATTCATTGTCAAACCAGCTCGAGCGCTTAGTCGAGCTGGAAGAAGAGATGAAATATTAACAAGAAATTTCATATAACATTCATTTTCTAGAAGAACAAATGAAGGAAATGTTTGAAATTTCTATTGAGATTATTGTTGTACCCAATAGAATAGACATCATCTTGGTCTAAGAACTGATAGATTAGGTGGAGAACCTCGAATCCTGACAAGAGAAGGGAAAAGAGGTAGACAGTGGAGAGTGCTCCACGAGTGATATAGTCAAGGTCTTGGAGCGTGTCGACGAGATTGACCAAGCTCATACCCGATTATCAAAGACTATGACTGATTTGACAAAAGACTTCAAAATGATGTTCAAGTCTCTCAAAGCTAAGATTGCAGAAATAACATTAGATTGAACGTCACTATGAGAGCTATGGGAAACCAAGCTCAAGCTCCAAATGCATCTGAACTTAACCAGGTGAAAATCCTAGAGCCAAAATCATTTAAGAGAGCTCGTGATGCCAGAGAAATATAAATTTTCAATTTTGATATGTAACAATATTTCAAGGCAGCCAGAATTGATGAAAAAATAAAAGTAACCTTGGCCACAATGTATCTTACTGGGGATACAAAGCTGATGCACCACAAGGACCACACACAAGGCCCCAAGTCAAGGGCTTCACTAACCTCTTTATTTTTTCTTATTTTGCAGGTAAATACTTTTATGATAATTTGAAAGGAGAACCAACTACAAGAGACAAGGAGTAACCGAGGCAAGTACTCAAATGGGAGGGCCACATGGACACCTGAAGCACTTTTGCCTCCTACACTTCATCGGCCACTTTTATGGACACTTGAGGGCACCAACATGAGGAATGTAATACCCAGATAATATTTTTCCCGTGTATGCAATGTAATTAATTGTTGGAATAATTCATATATTACGTTGCATGACGGTACGTGTTAACTTATGTCGTGTACATATGGGGTAAATATTTATGGAATAATTGAAGTATGAAATTTTGGAGAAAAAGGGTATACTTGGAGATTTCAGAAGCACGTGGACGAAACTAGGATTTGGGGTTGTGTCCGAAAATGCATTGCATGTCATCCCCTACGTTTTGGGACGATGCAAGACGAGGCTTCGCATCCCAATTCATCCTTCAACGCGAGATTTTGGACAAGCCAGGATGAGCGAGAACGATAGCGGACACAAAGAGTTTGAATCTATCTAATTTATTAAACTTTTTAGGCGATTGCGGACAAGGTACGGACGCCTTCCTTCGTCCAAAATCACAATTCTGAAGAGGAGAATGATGGATCGAACCGGTTGGTTTTGTTCTGTCTAGAAACAATTATATGGCTCAGTTTTTAGTTAAAAGAAGAAGAAGAAATGAGATTAATTATATTTGTTGTGAATTAAGGATTTAGTGAATAATTAAAGTGGGGGTTTAAGTGGAATATAGAAATAAAAAGGGGAAAGGAGAAATTGAAGGAAAAATAAGAAGGAGGGGAGGAGTGAACCGTGAACCGGTTCGGTTGTTGAACAAAAGGAAAGAATGGCCTCGGGCCATTCTGGAAAGTGAGAGAGAACCCGAGTAGTGAGAAAGAAATTGGGGGAGAGGAAGAACGATAGAGAGGCAAAGAGAGAGATCGAGGGAGAAGAGTTGGGCGAGGGAGACGGCGATGGTGCTCTACTCGAACTCGAGCTCGGGTGGCGATATCCAGGCGGATGGCGAGCGACTAGGGTTCCGTGGGGCGTCGGGCTTTGCGGGATGGAGTGATGAAGCATTGCGTCGAGGCAACTCCGATGCTCAGTCAATAATACTGTTAAGAGGCACGATGCGATCTGGGTGATAACGATACGATCTGGGTCATAACGATGTGATTTGGGTGATTGTGGACAATCTCACTTCTTGTTGGTGATAATGATGTACAAGATGAACCAATCTGCAGATTTGTATGTCAAAGAGATTGTACGATTGCACGGTGTTTCGGTTTCTATTGTATCTGATCGAGACCCATGATTCACTTTAGCATTCTGAAAAAGCTTAAACAAGACTTTGGGCACATAATTGAAATTCAGTATTGCATTTCATCCTCAAACTAATGGCCAAAGTGAAAGAACGATCCAGACACTTGAGGATGTGCTACGTGATTACGTGCTTGAGTTCCAAGTTGGGTGGAGAAAGATTCTACCATTGGTCAAGTTCGCCTATAATAATAGTTTTCAGGCCACAATTGGTATGCCACCGTATGAAGTGTTATATGGAAGGAAGTACAGATCTCCCTTATATTAGAGTGAGATTGGTGAAGCTGAAATGGTACAAAAAACTGCTAAATCAGTCACTATTATTAAGCAAAGGATGCTAGCCACCCAGAGTCGTCAGAAGAGTTATAACGACTCGGATTTTTATTAATCCTTGAAAATGCATAAATTTTTTAAATTTTCTTTCTTTTTAAAACAAAATGTATCAAAGTGCATCTAACCGGATTGCTACTGACTCTTTCTTTAAACTCCTTATGAAAACCAAATGATAAAATGTGCAGAAGCGTTATAATAAAACCATTTATGTAAAACGTTGCGAAAGCGTAATTAAAATCATTTAAGAAAGAAATACTAAACTATTGAAATATTGCGTTAATCGGAAATCAAACACTCTTCATTTACAATTTAGAAAACTTATTTAAATCTCAACTGACTATCTTTTACCCTCTTTATGTCTGGCCAGCCATGAGCATCCATCGCGCATGCAGACCCATCATCCGCTACCTTGATTGTCTGATTATCATCTTTAGTTATTCCTTCCTAGTCTGTACATTCCACATAGCGTAATAGTGCCTACATCTACACCACAAGCAACTGTAAGCCCAAAAGCTTAATAAGGAAAAAGAGAAAATGCAACATGAATGCCACTCTTTAGTCCTTTTGGTTAAGCCCTTCATTTTGTTATTACTATTTCCTATTAGTCATTCGTTCTATCGTTGGGGTAGCCTCCTGTAGGCACCTTTCTGCCAGACTACAACTAACCTCCTTTGGGCATACTGTTGCCAGGCTAGTCACTAGTCTCCTGTGGGCACCTTTCTACCAGACTACAACTAACCTCCTTTGGGCATACTACTGCTAGGCTAGTCACTAGTCTCCTGTCGGCACCTTTCTGCTAGACTAGACCCATCGTCCTATTATCCTACCATTCGTTCTTACATTTTCCTCACTCATGCATGTGTCTTGTTCTTTTCTATTAGCATGATGCATGAACATACATTCTTAACCTATCGTGATACATGATGACATGACATAACATTCATAAAATTGAAGTGCGCATATAAATAAAGTAACGGTAACTGAAAACGCATATAAGGAAAGTAAAGCACATAATAGAATGAAGGAACTGCGCACAACAGAAAACAAGTATAACATTAAGTTAAGACAGCGAATGAACAATAATCTAAACATGCTCAGGAAGATAAGATGATAATTCTAGTTTTTTAGTTGTTTAGCCTAATTAATCTCCTAGTCCATTTACATGCTTCCTACATTTATATTTCTAAGCCATTATTCTAATCAGTTATTAAAATGCTCCTACGTTGATTTCATGCTTTGATTCTACTTAACTAATTATACTTGGTTTAGCAAAAAGTACATACTAAGGACATGTAATCACAATCGAGATCTTAAGCAATACCAAGAAAACAATAATGAAAGCAATTATAAAACATTCATTCGCATAATAAGTGAGCCCTTAACTCATTCATTTTACTTCATTCTCTTTTCATCTTCTTTACTATTCTACTTTCTAGTAAAGTAAAGTGTTGATTATGAAATTGAGGTGCACATTGAAATAAAAGTAATTGAAGGAAAACTATAATTAAAATTGCGAATATAATAAATAGACGGTAAAGAGACATGCAATGAATTACGATTAACTAGGCATGCTCGTTAAACTAAACAAACCAAACGTGGAAACATGCTTTAAACAACAATTAACGGAAACATGCTTAGATAACGAATAATGGATACATGCTAAATATGTAAATCACCATAATAAAGGAAACGTAACGAATTAACATGCGACATGTATATAAAAGTAAAACATAATTAAATTACATGCTCAAGAAGGAATCATAATTACCATCTAGTTAATTATCTTAATTAATTTACATGCTCAAAGGTTGATTACATTTATTATCCAGTTAGACATCTTAGTAAATTTTCTAGTTCATTTGCATGCTTCTTACAATTATTATTCTAGACGATTATTCTACTTAACCAACCTAAGTGATTTACATACTTAGTTGGTTCACAATTACAATTAATTAGTGATTATCTATTATTCAATTTACATGCTCTCTAATTTGTTAACATGTTCAAGAAACGACCAACAACTATTAACTAGTCGGCAGATTTATTAACATGCTCGACTTAAACTTATTAATTATTTTAGTCAACTATTCTACTTAAGTAAGTTAACCTACCTACATCATTTTAGTCAATCCTATGTTTAACCCAATCAATATGCTATTTAGTTTCTTATTAAGCATGCGGTATTGATCAACCATTAATGAAATGAGTTGGCAATTAACTAACTAATTTAATTAGATATGCTGGATTTCGTAAATAACAACAACCAAGTTACAATGTATTAGCCAAGGAACATCACGGTAACTCTACATCCATTGGCATTTCACTCAACATTCACCATTTTCTATCATTTAACATTCTACTAACCACAGTCAAGAAAACAGGGAATCTCAACACAAGAACTGGTAACCACAATTTATTCAAGGAACTAAAACTACTCTAGCATAGATTCATCATTCAAGAATTCACAGCACTTAACAACAATACTTACAGCACACATTGAAGACAAATAACAGGAAATCATCTATAGAACTACCAGCCAATCTACCACATTTAACAATAACAGTCAGTAAGCATACGAATACACCCAAAATCATCTAACATTTTCTAACAGCTAACGTTCACCAAGCTAATGTCAAACTCACACACCCATACTTGTGGTGTAGGGCCTCAATGGCCAAAACACCCCTTAATCCTTACCATTTTGACGAACCAAGAACAAGGACAGCAACTCCACGGTTTAGGTCTTTCCCAGAAGCACCAGACTCGGCTCCCAGCTCACCCTCTCAATTCCTTCAGATTTTCACCCACTGCCAAGCTCTCTTGGTAACACAATTACTCGCAGAATATATACACAGAAGGAAAATTTTGAAATGAATAATTGCTTACCCAAGTAATCCCACGATTTGAGCCACATATCCTATTTTTTCGGATAAAAAACTGAGCTGCAATTTACATCCTTCACAGGCACGAACCAGAAGAAGAAAACTAAACAAACTGGTTCGTCCCGAACCACAGGCCGGACCAGACCCAATCGATACCTTCGTGAACCGAAACTCCCAGCCCAGCCGCGTCGATCACTAGCCATCACAAATTGTCGCAGCCAATGTTCGCCACGCCGTCGCCATCCATCCTGTCACACCCCTAATTTTTCGCCGTGCGGAATAGGGCGAATAGGTGTGCGGCGCCATAGTCCCACTAAGACCAGCCTCTCTCCGGATATTCTCGGATGTCGCCTCCTCTCGTTGAACACAAACTCTTTACGGGAGCCCGGCCCCCAACCCTTTCTTTCGATTCCAAACCAAAGAAACTAGGAACAATTCTCGCCACTCGGAACACTACAACTCTCTCAAGGATGACTAATCACTCAATGATTATCAATGCCTTGGTTGGTGCCTCAAGGGTCTTATTTATAGGCAATAAGCAATCCTAATTCAACTAGAACTAGGAATCCTAAGGCTAGTAGGATTTGTAGCTCCAATCCAGTGTGTGCTAGTCCATGCTAGTAGCTCCAATCCAGTGTGTGCTAGTCCATGCTAGTAGCTCCAATCTAGTGTGTGCTAGTCCATGCTAGTAGCTCCAATCTAGTGTGTGCTAGTCCATGATAGCGCACTGTCGGCCCAGTTGGCGCGCTGCTGGCCCAGCCCAATCGCGCTGCTGTCTTCTCCTCTGCGGCGCACGCGCTGCCGACGTCTACTCCTGCCTGATGCGCGCCCCGCACGCAGCTTGTTTGCATAGTGCACCCAGCGCACTGTTGTGAGGCTTCCCAGAAGCCTCCTTTCGGGCGCTGCGCCCGTTTACGCCTTGTGAGAAAGGGGGTGTGACACATCCCTACCAAGCACCTCCAGTCAACTGAAATCAACAGAGCATCAAATACACGCGACTCACCTCGACCCGGCGTTGCCTTAATCTATCCTGCGAAATTCGAGATCACCGCATCGCCCCGAGCACAACCAGAGCCGCACGCTCACCGAATCGTCTCTCCCCCGGCGTCGCTCGCCCGTCAGAACCCGTCGCCGTTGACCGATCCACTCGCTCGCACGCTCGGGCTCCGTCCCCTCTCCCGCCTCGGCTCCCTCTCTCTCATCTAATCTCTTACGTGCGGCCATTCTCCTCTCAAATATGTTGGACCGGTTCAAACATAACCGGTTCAGCCAAATCCCAACCCTTTTCTTCTTTAATTAATCCATTAATATAATTTAAATTTATTAATTTCATTAAATTAATTTAAATTCATCAAATTAATATTTATTTTAATATAGTAAATTCCATTAAATCTTAATAAATGGAATCTTTACGACTACGTCCTTCATAATACTTCAAAAATTACCCAATAGATCCAAATCTCCCCAAATTAATCCTTATTAAATTCTGATAAAAATGTTCCAAGGGTGTTGTGCGCTTTAGCAAGAGAGGAAAGCTAAACCTGAGGTATGTTGGCCTCTTTATAATTACGAAAAGAATTAGAATTGTGGCATACCAGTTGCGACTACCGGCTTCTATGGAGGGAGTGTGATGCACCCTAAGATCCTATCGCCTAAACCGAGCCATGAGGCTCCTTGTTTATCTAATAAGTTATTATTTTGTTGGTTGGAATAAGCTAAAAGAACTTGAGCATAAACCTATGCATGAGGATAAAGAGGCTCCTAAGCATTCACTTACTTGGAAGCAAAAATATAGAAGAAATGGTAGATGTTACAAATCTGCCTACAATCCGGCCATGGTGGAATTTTTGAAACTTTTATAAACCCAGATGATCTTAAATGGAAAAGCGTTCTTCATACGGTTTGTATCAGACATCCATAACTTTTCAAAGTGGTATTATACGTTTTATTTGGGGTTCTTTTGCTATGTCAAACATCCCATTTACGGAGACTAAAATTCCAACCATGGACCTATTTTGTGTGTTTAATTGTTTGAGGTCGCTTTTGTCATTTGAATTTTAGGGTATTTTTGTAATTTGTAATTTTTCATTAGGGAGGTATTTTAGCCTCTCTAATCAAGTCAAGAACTTAGTTTAGAAACCTTAATTGTAGCTACAAAATTCGTGAGTTGAGTTCTCTCCCAAAACCCTCGGTGCTCGGTTCTTGCTTCACTGCAAATCCAACACCAAAGCTCCTCCTCTCTCCATTTCTTGCTCCATCTTGGAGAGGAGGTTCTAGCTAGTTCTTCTAGCATTTCTTTAGGGAAATGTTAGTGGCATGTGGAGCTAGAAGACAGAGCAAAAGCCAAGGAGGAGTGGCCTTTCTATGAGAGGTCCGAACTAGTCGCACATCTCGAGCGTTTGAGGTGTTGTGAACCTTGTTGGTATTTTCTATTTTGTTCTTCCTTTTTACTGAGCTATTTGGTGAGTGTGACATTGCATTTTGGATGATTTGAATTTTCTTTGAGCTATTGGTTGATGATTGATCGATTGAGGAATCAGAATATGAACTTTTGCACGTTTTGTTAAATGTCCGCAATCTATTTTCTTAGTCCGATAATTCCAAGTAGCGTTTTGTTTTGACTATAACTCTGTGGTTATTCTGATTTTGAATCTAAATTTTTAAAGGTTTAAAGATCTGTGGAATGTGGTTAATTGAAGACAGATTTGGATTAATTTGGATTTAAATTTGTGACTTTGTGCGTCGTTCTTTGGAGATTGCCAAAACTGCCTCTGCATAAATGGTTTTAGGGCAGAGTTTTAATTCGCTCATAACTCATGTTCCACAACAAATTTCATCGAGATTTTTGAGTTGGATCTTCTTCTTTGATAAATATTTAAGCCCTATAAATTTGGATGTTATTGGATGCCTGCCTGAGAGCTCTATCTTTTTGAAGTTGAGAAACCTATTTTGCTCTAGTTGATTTGCTCCAAGCTTGGATTTGTCCCTTTTGCATTTTGGGGCACATCAAAGTGCATAACGTATTCCACATGTCAATGTTAAAGAAATGCCTAGGGAATGTAACTCTATTGGATCCTCAAGAAAATATCGACGTCCAAACAAACTTAAGTTACGAGGAAAGGCCTATGCAAATCTTATATTCAAGAATAAAAGAGTTTCAAAACAAGTAGATTCTGCTAGTCAAAGTTTTATGGCAGAATTATACAACCAAAGAAGCCATGTGGGAGAAAGAAGACGATATGAGAGCCAAGTATCCGAAGTTATTTACTTAGCTAAATTTTGAGGACAAAACCTTTGTAAGGGGGATAGAATGTAATATCCCGATAATTTTCTCCCGTTTATATGATGTAATGAATTTTGTGAAATTAATGTATTATATTGTGGGACGGTATTTTGTTGGACTAATACCATGTAAATATATGGAAAATTGTAGGGTGTGATTAAGGTATAAATTTTTATGGAAAATGTAAATTTTGGGTTTTCGGTCGTCGGGTGGTCTCGGTTGATTCCCTCGTCCGAAAATGCATTCCATATTACGTTTTGTGATTTTCGGATGCAATGCGGCCAAGAGTGCAGAAGTGATGCGCGACCGAAAAAGTAGTAGGTTTTGAATATGTTGAATTTGTTGATTTTGCTGTCGAGTCATCGGTCGGGACGCGGTCATGTGATCCGACCAAAAACGCCAAACCGTGGCAAAATTGGGTTTTCAGTCGCAACACAGTGGACGATTCGGTTGACTTCCTTGACCAACAAGTCCAGTTTTAACAAAATCACAGCTTCAGTTGACGCTATTTTTCCTTGTCTTCTCCTGATGCTTTCCTTTTCTCCCGAGGAGATTGCGAACTTTCCATGTGGCGTCGAGGTATTGGACCACCTCCATTGGATTGGGTGATTGTCCACTCACTTGGCAAATCCTCTTGCAAGCTTTGCTCCTTCTGTCTATAAGTGGAGGGTTGTGCGTATGTGGTCGCCACTTTTCTAGAGGAGCTGCATTGAGGAGAACAGAGTGTTGGTGTGTGTGAGGTTGAAGCAAACCGTGAGCTTGTTGCAGAGTGGGATTCTACGGCTTGGAAATCTTCAATGAGGTAAGAAATTGAGATAGAGTCATGGCCAGTGGAGGCCCTACACCACAAGCTGTCCTTTGTGTTTAACTGATTGCAATTGTTGTTGATGCTTTGTCTAGACGATTTTGATAGTGTTCTTGAATGGATTTTTCTAGCTAATCACTGCATAGTCTTGTGCATGTGGATGTTGTTCTAGAACTATAAATTGTTCGTTGATTTTTCTCACTCTTGTTTCTAGTAAATCCTTATTTATCTCTTAGACAATATTGGGATATCTTGCTGCTGGTTTTTATTGCTCCCTATTAATAACCCCTACATAATTACGTTTCCTATTACATTACTACTATATTAGTTTAACTGTTTGGTGCTCTTAGGTGTTAATCTGCTATTTTGTAAATATAGTGCCTTATACGCTGCTCTGCTGTTTTCATTCGCTGGATGTTAAGCTACTAATTGTCATTATAATTATGTTCAATTCCCGTCTTTAATTCACTGTCAAGCATGTTTAGTTTCTCAAATAATATTGTCACTTTTCTCAATTATATGCTGTTATTTTTCCTATAGTTGCTAAGCATGTTTAGGATGTTAGACGTTGTTATTATTTCCTTTAACTTTCAAGCATGTCTACAGTTTCGAATATTGTTATTGTCATATTTAAAAACGCTGCTTTAAATTCCATGCTATAATAACTCGTTTTAACAAACTAAATTGATTAGTTTATATTTAGTTAACTCAAAATATTTCATTTTAGAATATTTCGCCACGATATAGCATGTCAATAATTTTTTCCATGTTTTCATGCTTTAGTTAATTGTCTTCATATTGTATTGCTTCGTATAGTTTTCCATTACTTAGTTCGTTGATTTTGTTAGCTGAATTATTGCTCATAATCATCGTCTCAAATTATATGACTTGGTAACATAGGTTGTTGGTTCTCTCTTCATTGTTGGCTTGGATTTACTTGATTGGTTTCATTTATATTACTGTTTTATAGTATTGGCATGTTATTGTGATTGTTGTACTGCATTGACATGTATCATGTTAATAGAAACTAGTTGGAATGCCACGTGTGAGTTGGTGTTAATTTGTGTGAGGAAAATAGATAAAGGAAATGAATGTAAGGGGAATTGAAGGTTGGGGAGGTGGTTCAGATCGTAACCGGGTAGACTCGAGATTATGCCATTCCCATGTCGGGTCGCAAGAGCTTGTCTACCCAAGGGTTAGATGCCGACTAGTGGCCACTCTCCCTGCGATGGAACCTCCAATGTCCCAGCTCAATGTATGAGTTGATGTATATGTAACCGTGAGTAAAGAATAGTTTGGGTGGATTCCATTCTGACATAATGGGTTAGAGGCATACATCATATTGCATATCTCATTTCTTGCTGGGCCTTAGGTTCACAGTTTGCTTGTGGTGTAGGTGATTGTTAGGATGTGGTGATTCCTGGAGTGGATGAGGAGGCATTTCCCATTGAGCAATTGGGTTACCCAGCAGAATCGACCTGAGAGGGTTATGGCTTGTGCGAAGTAAAAACGCTATTTTGAAATGAGTTGATAATTTATAAATGCTTTGTAAAACTATTAACTCACGTTTTTATTATCAAACCTTATTTTGGATTTAATTATTTTTCCACTTTTACTTTGATTTAACTATGCATTTTTAATTTATCTAGCTTACTTTAACTATTTCCTCTCGTATGTTTTAAATAAATAAAAAAGAAAAATTTTACGCGGTAATTAAAAAGGAAAAAGTTTTAATAATTAACGTGGGGTGTCATAGTTGGTATCATTGCATAACCGAGTTGAACGCAATTCTATAGACCACTGGTAACTCAAGACTCATTAGACAATACTCCTCTGATTGTAAGTTTACTTTTTTCCTTGAACTATTTCCCTTAATTTATTTTATAATGTGAAAACGTATAGGATTATAAAATGGCTAGGCGAACAAAATGAAACATTCAGGTTAACGACGAGAGGAATGAGGCACCCGGCCGTTAAGAAATCCCTATCGGTTGTGGGGGTGCTGGAGCTTATAATGGGAGGGACGATGCCTTCGAGCGTATTGTCACGGTAGTGGAGCGACAATCCCAATACATGGAGCCACCATGTTTTAAAGAAGAAGTTCATGATCCAACGCGCTTGGAGGGATGGATCTGACTAGTAAAGAGTATGTTTGAGCACGCTAAGGTGGAAGGACAAGAGGAAGTTAAAAGAAAGTTATGTGTGCCAAGTTTTGAGTTGTGAAGTTCAGAAAGAATAATAGGAAAGTAGTGAAGGAAGTAAGGTTCCAACATCTGATGGAAGGTCAACCAGAACTAAAAAAATCAAGGAAACTTTTCTTTGAGTGTGAGTCACAAGGAAAATGAGGAGGGTATTCAAGGAGACACCTCGTTTCAAAGAGAAAATGTTGGATCTTCATAAGCTAAATAGTGTCAAAAGGGTAAAGAGAAATCAATTCGGAAGATATTTTGCGGGTTCAAAGCGAAGATTTAAGTGAAGTAAGAGTCGTCATTTGCCAATGATTGCCAATTTTTGTTTAAGGAGCAGAAAATGGTGGCACCACAGGTGTTTTTCTATCGTAGAAAATGTAACATGTAGTGTACGTACCTTGTTGTATCGTATGCGGAATCGATAATTTGGTGTATGAGGATGTTAAGCATATTAAATAAGTATAGTTTACGTAAGTTTTTTCACTTGGATGTAATGGAAAATAGGTAAGGAAGATGCATGGATGGATTAGGAGATGTTTGGATGCAATAAAGTTGACTATATTGTAGATGATAATCAGAAGATCTGGATGCGATTTAATGTTTTATTAAGTCATTGTGTTTTGTGGGAACAGAAATAAGGAAGTTCTTTGGAAGATTTGTGTAAGGTATGATACATGAAGCTTTTGGATAGTTATGTTACGACTGTTAACAATTAATTTGGTTATTAGATCAAGGAAGCAATTATGTTGAGCAAATTTCAAGGACGAAATTTATGTAAGGAGGGAGGAATGTAATACCCCGATTTCCCGTAACATAATTAAGTAAAGTTAATTGGGAAATTAATTGGGGTGTGATTGGATCATTGGATAATTATTGAAGATTTATTTGGTAGAATTGGTGGAATGGTTTAAGTGAGAAATTTGGTTAAAGATTTATTTGGAATAAATTAATTGGGGGTGGATTAATGTAACACCCCGCGTTTTCAAAATCTTTTATTTCTTTATATTTTTAGTCATAAAAATTTTTCATTTTCTTTATTCTTAAAACGTGTTCAATAAAAACATGTCAGAGTAAATTAGCAAAACAATTTCAAAACATTATTTAATAAAAGTCCATTTATTTCACAAAAACGTTTAGAAAGTTCACAGTCTATTATATGACAAAACATTACCAAAATAAAATCATTATTTAAAAGAACTCAATTATTTCTGTGAGCCATAACATTCAGGTCGAATCCGGTTGATAACCCAAGACATCAACTGGCAATGACTCCTCCTCCGCTTTGACATTATTATTATCATTTGCATCACAGGTAAGAAAATGAGCCTAACACTCAGCAAGAAATAGAATATATGTTTATGCTCTTGCTTATGCAGTCATTCTCAGAAAAGAACCTATCTTTTCTGCCTTTTCATTTCCTTTACATTTCCTTTACATTTTGTTACTAGAGAAAGGATACATCTGTTGGTATGACTAACCGACTCCATCCCTATGTGGGTGAAGGTTTCCATTAGGGGTGTCACCACTACCGTCACTTAATCTCTGTATTTTCTGACATTGAGGACTAAGAGTAGGGATACATCTGTTGGTCTTGTGGCTTAACCGACTCCAAACCCTACGTGAGCGGAGAATTTCCACTACCAAGTACCGTCATCCTCTCTCTCGAACCCTCTCACGACCATTTACATGTATTTGTTCATTTTATTTTTCATGCCGTGCATATGTCACATTTTCATAAATCCTATCGTGATGCATGAATGCCAGTTCATATACAATCTATAGCAGTACAAAATATCTTTATGGAATTAAAGCAGTCCACTATAATCCATACTTAACGTCAAATAATTCATATATTTTCACGAAAATCAGTTTATAGTTTACTTAACAGGTAACAATTCACATACTGATTAATAGGCACTTTATATGTTGTGAAACTAAGAACAAGCAAAATAATACCAAAATCAACCTTTCATTGTTTATCACTATACAGTTAACACACAATTCATAGTTTTTTTCACACTTCATCGTAGGAGGAACAATTCACAGGGATCATCAAGGATGCTAGTATGTTCTTATCCTTCACTTGAATGCATATTATTTAGATTCTCCATCCAATTTAATAATCTAGAATAACAGATTATTATCAAATTAATTCTTCATGATCTAACACTCTACGGTTTACCAACTATTCACAAATATTCCCAAGTTCTCCATCTTATAACAATTAGCAGGAAACTGAAATTATCAAACAATCCATGGAGAGAATTATTTCACAACCCTGACCCAATTTCTTCAATATTTATCTTTGACAGTAACCTTTGTTCTTAGTCAATTAAGTGGCAGTAAAGATTTAATACTTAAATTAACAATTCATCCACAGTTTCTCCCTACATATGAATCAACAATTCTCATGGAAAATCCATAATAATACTAATAAGACTTCAGCAATTCACAGAGAGAACAATTCCCAACTTCATCCTCCATAAATTAATTTCTTCTAAACAGGCAGAGGACAACTCACAAAATTATAACACTACCAATATAATCAATTCAAAGTCCCAGCAGATAATTGACCAATAGAATTCACAGCAAATATTCAAAGAGCATTCAAAGATCACAAAAATCAATCCAAGGTAGAATTTAACAAACAATCCCGTGATGCAGGGCCTCCACTGGGCCAACTTGCATCCTATTTCTTACATGAAATTCCTCTATCGAAGTCTTCCTCCCGCAGCAGCTGGTGCACTCAAATCCTTCGTAGTAGCAGTCTCTCTCCTTTTTAAATTAGGATCAACACTCACTCTCCTCTCCAGCCACCCTTCTTCTTTCCTCAATTTATAGATAGAAGATACTTCCGTCTTCTTTCTTCTTTCTACAGACAAATATGAATCTCTTCAAAGCTTCTTTCCTATTTTTAGCTTCCTGTCTTTGACTTATGCAGCAATGTGGTAGAGAAAGTTGTAAAGGAGTAGAGTAACTCGCGGGCACGTCTCTCCCGTCTCAATTATTTCCTCTACAGCTTCCCTTATTTTTTTTTCTTTCCAGAGGCTGTCTCATAAATTGCCAGCTGTAAGGAAAGAATTCACAAAACACTTCACGCCCAAACTGGAAAAATAATCAAAACCCAAACCACCAATCCATCCAACAAAGCACAATTCTACCGCAACACTCATCAACAGGAAAAATGCAACCGAGGAGAAATGTATCAGAACCAACCAATTCACAAAACTCGGCACCAGAGGCCGAGAGATCAAAACACACATGACAGAAACAAACTACGTACCTAGGCTATTCACATGGACAATCCCCTGCTTCATTCTTTTTTGCCATTTTTCATCCAACATTTCCAATCACAATAGCACAAAAGCATAATTAAATTGACGGAGTCCAACTCAAACTACATTCAACAGAGGATAAATCAACCGCGACTTACCTCAGTCTGACGATTTTGCTGCACACGGAAGAAATTGTAGCGCACGGTTTGCCCAAATCCCGTGGAATCGCGGTCCAACCGTGCCCTAGCTCCACACGGTTTGCCTCCATGGTTCGTCGCGCCAACAACCAGCAGACCGTTGGACCCATCACGCACACCGGTGATGTCTCGCGACGTCGTCGACTCACCCTCGCGCACGCCGAACTTAAGCCTTCATCGCTCGCGTCTCCCGCTCCGGTTCTCCTTGTCGCGGCTCCTCCCTCTCAAATCTCTCTCCGAATTCTTCTTCTTTCATAAAATTAACAATACCTGATTCTCTCCCCCTCTCCACTCTTCCTTTCCTTTATTTTCAAACTGAACCGTGAATCGGGCTGAACCAACGAATCGGTTCACTTTCACCTCCCCCACTATCCTTTTTAAATTATCTCTTTTAATTTAAATCCCCATTTCACTCAATTAAATTTCTCTTTTAATAATTTGATGAAAATTTCATTTAATTAAATTATTTTCAACTCAATTCTAATTCCTGATTTACTTCGAATATTGCTTGATGATAATTATCGGTCCAATGTAATTTCTTCGATTCAGTTTGTCAACGGTTTCCCAAATTTCCCAAATTAATTTTCCATCAAATAAATCTTCAATTATTCAATAATTTTCCAATTAAATTTCTCATCAAATAAATATTCAATTATCCAATAATGCTTAAATAATTTTTTAATTATTTTTACTTAATTTCATTATGAGAAATCAGAGTATTACAATTAAATAAAGAAAGAATTAATTAAATTAGATTAAAAAAATAAAAAGGGATAAAAGAAAAGAAATGGAGAAAAGGAAGCAAATGATTTATTTAAAAGAATGAAGAAGTGCAGCAAAACGGCAACGTTGGAAGGAGATTTGGATCCTGCGAGAAATGGATTTTGACGTTTTCTTCAATTATTCTTCAGCACTTAATTTGCACTCCACACTTTACGCTATCCATTGTTAGATTGTTGAATGGCATGAATTTTAGTGGGAAATTACGCTTATCTTCAGCAATAAAGAAGAGAATAAAAATAAGGAGAGTAATTTGGTTTTCTCTTTGACTGTAGTGCATAATTTGGGGATGAGTGGATGACTCTTCTTTTATGAAGAGAAAGAGAGAGTGAGTGAAAGGAAAGAAAGTGAGTTGGAGGGATTGGGTACGTGAAGAGATAGAGTGAGTGGAGGGAGTGGTGAGAGAGAGAGTGAGTTAAAAGAAAGAGAGTGAGTTGGAGGGAGTTGGTGTAAGAGAGAGTGAAAAGATAGAAAGTGAGATGGAGGGAGTGGGAGAATGCATGTAGAGAGTGGGAATTGGTGAGTGTGAGCTGGTGATTTTAAAAAGATAGATAGAAGGGGAAACCTTCTCTGTGAGTCGAGAAAAAAAGAGAGAAAGGAAGAGGGAGCACTCAGGCGATAGAAGTGACTTCTGTGGAGGGCTAGGCTTCGCGGTGGAGCTGAGAGTGACAACGCGAGGTGTGAGAGCAACGCGTTGCTGTGCTAGGGCTTGGAGCAGGTGAACCATGATGCGGTGTTGGAATTCGGCGTCCGACTCGTCTGGCATTGCGAACGACAAGCGTTCGCCCTTGCCAGTGGGTGCTGAATACGGATTTTGGGGTAGTGGACGAGGGACGGTCTGGGCAATTGGGTTTTCTTCAGGTGAGGCTTCTGTAGGAGGCCGAACCTCTTGGTGCAATTTCGGCAGCAGAGGGTCTTCTCCGTGAGGTAAGTCTCCTATGCATTGGCTTCTCGACCTCCATTGCTGAGTGCTGTGAATTTTGTGAAGCGTTATTTTGAGTGTCGATTTCTATTATGTGATGCAATTCTCCTTTATTGTGTTCGGTTTTGGTGATGGACATTGCCATGGAATGGGTGTTTCCATGGCGTGAATGCAGTGTTGAAGAAATGGCAGTGATGGAGTTGAAAGATCTGTGATTAGAAACTGGAGTTGTTTCCCTTGGTTGCTCCTTTGGTAAGACGAATCCCTTCTCTGTTGTTTACAGATGTTGGGTTCATGGTTGTTTGTTATGGATTTATTGAAAGTTGAATATTATGAAAATGCTCCCTGTTGGTTATTGTTTGGACAAGCTATGAAGTATATGCACTGTAGCTTTGTTGTTGCTTTGTTGTTCAATAACTGATGCTATTTGGGTAATGTCTCGATTTATTATTGTCGAGTGTGAGCATATTAGGCGTATACTCTTTGGGATTAATATTCTGTGATATTGTTTGTTCTGCCTCAGATTAGATTATGGAGTTGTTTATATTCTCCCTATGATTTGTATGAAGTAAAAATGTGCTATGTTGGTTGTTGTTGAATATCTACTGCCTGTAATATATTTATGGTGGGAAGTTGGTTACTTGCTATGATGTTACTGCTAACCTCGGTTGAAGAATCTGTTTTGTATTCTTTGTTGCTTGTTGGATATTGAATGTGGATATATTGCAGTGCCATTGTTGCGTGAAACCGTTGACATTAGTGAGTTATTAGGATGAGATTTATGACTTAGATTGGGTTACTGCCTTGTGGGTTTATGTTCTGCCATTGGTTGATAATTGTGAAGACCCTGATTAGCATAAATGTTGTTAATGATAGTTTGTTGCTAGGAAATATTGTCATGGGACTCTATAAATGGTTATTGAAGGGATGATTATTAACGGGTAAATGTTATTGAATTGTGAAGGTACTAAAAGGGAAGAAAGGATAATGATTAAGCGTTGAGCACTTTAAGGAAACAAGGTAAGTGATACTGCATGTGCTTTGGTCTTTGAGACCCTACATCACAAGAATAGGATATGCACGTTTGCTTGTATACTGCTTTATTAGATATTGAGCATGTCTATCGCTCTATGATCATGTCTACAGTTTTAATAGCATGTCTACCGCTTTATAAGCATGTCTATTGTTTTATAAGTATGCCTACCATTTTAAATAGAATGTCTACCGTTTTATGAAACATGATTTGTGAACTGTATGTTGGGTGTTTTAATAGGTTCCTTAATTATATTTTAGAGATTGTATGCATTCACGAACATCATGCATCACGGTTTTCAAAGATTACGAAAATGGTTTTCATCCACGGTTTTAAAAAAGAGACGGAAAACAGAAATGAAATATGAATAAACGTAAGGAAAATGAGAAAGAAATGTGTAAGAAAATGAAAGGGGTTTAAGTTGGTCTAAGTTCACCGCTCATTCCCAAAATGTTAATAGATAAGAAAAATGATATAAGTTCATCATGATGGCCTAAATTCACCATCATGATTCCATTTGTGGTATAAGTTCATTATGATGGCCTAAGTTCATCATCATGATTCCGCTAGCAAAAAGGAAAAGAAAACAAAAAACAGAAAGATAAAGGTTAAAACGTAAAAGGTAAAAGATGAAGGAAAAATTATAAGAGAAAAAGCATACAGATTTTAAAGTGGCACAGCGTGTGCATCTAGTTATTTCATTTCTATCACTTACTGAGCGTACGCTCATTAGTTTATGTCTTGCTATGTAGGTAGAAGCATGAGAAAATGATGAACATATCAAGGAGCAGTTGATGAAGGATTTGCACGAGCGACTCTTGTGGTTAGCTAGGCTAATGGTAGAGCAAAGAGTTTTGTAAATAATAAGTAAATAGTTTGTTTATTGTTCTTTAAATGAATTATTTATGCTTTTGCTACAAAATGAAAAAAAGGATTTTATAATTTAGTCTTCCGCTATAATTTGGAAAAAAGATTTTATAACAAAAGTCATTCACTGTTTATAACGATTTAAGTAATCAGTTTAAGAAAAAGATTTTTAACGATCAGGTTTTCAGAAAGAAACTCTGATTTCAACTTAAAATGTTTTAATCAAGATTTCTGTTGTTTTTACAAAAGAAAAGAAAAGATTTAAATTTCAAGCGATTTTTAAAGGTAAAAAAAAATTCGGGTTGTTACATGCAATAATCATAAATAAACTAAACCCAAAGTGATGCACTTCCAAGTGCAAGATGCAAATTCACAATTAAGGCGCAATTAGCTAGTGTCAAAAACAAAACTTTCAACTTCAAACGAATGGAACTTCCAGTGCAGGTAGCCAAATATGTTCAAATTTTTAGGACATCAATAAAGACCAAATATGATGATCCAGTTCAAAAATCACGATCAAAAACATTATGGAACGTAAGTTATGCATGAAATAAGACTATGTCCTAAAACAGTTTTTGCAAAGACAGTTCCGGTGACCTCCAAAGAACAATGCACAAAGTCACAAGTTTTAATCCAAATTTCACCAACACAATGCTCAGTTCACCACAATCTACAGGGCTTCAAACCCTCAAAATTACAGAATCAATCTCTAAATGAAAAGAAAAAAACAGAGACAAACTTATGAGTGGTTCGCGTAATCCCTATGCCTGAAAACCGTGACTTCAGCGGACTCCTATAAAAGAAGCCTCTCCAGCTCATTTTCTTTCACTCTTCTGGCTCTCCTCTCTGAATGAGCAACTTGAGCAAGTTGCTGGGAGAAACGCAACATAAAATCCAGCCTCCAAGAATGAACGAACTTGAGGAAGGAAGTCTTTGGAAAATCTAGACGAGGTTGCCCTAGACAAGAATCTAGTTTGGGTGCTTTGGGAGAGAACTTAGAAAACAAAACAAAAGCAGAAACTTTATTAACTAAAAGTACAGATTAGGGCTGCCTTAGGGAGACTAAGTATCCCTCCAAATAAGCCCTAACACAAGTTTACAAAAATGCCCTTGAGAGAACAAAATTTGCATGAATGCTCGGCTAACATGTTAGCCGAGCATTCCAAATAAAACCGGTTTTAAAATAACCTAAAAATAACCAAACCAACAAATCATCTATATCTTCACAAAACATAAGTTCATCTAACTTGACAAATCATGAAATTAACATAATTTCCACCTAAAGACTCAACTTAGCTTCGGAGCTTTGATCTTCAAGTTGGCTGTGAGTGTTGTTGACAATCCGAGGAGGTGCTTCATCAATCCAAGTGAGAAGATATTTTGGTGCCTCTTTATCTTCATGCTTAGGTTCCTCTTCCATGTCATCTAATAAATTATTCCCTGTTAAATAGCAATTATTTAGATAAACAATGAGCCTTTTGGCTCGGGCCCGGGTGATAAGACCCCGTGGTGCATCATCCTCCGGGTGTAATTGAGGATTTGTCCTCAAATCCAAGGATTGGACATCTTCCTTCTTTTCTTCCTCTCCCAAATATGGTGGCAAATCTTGCACGTTGAATGTAGAGGAAAATCCATATTCTTCCGAAAGCTCTAATTGGTATGCATTGTTGTTAATCCTTTTGAGAACTCTAAAAGGACCATTCGTTCTCGGAAGTAACTTGCACTTTTGTTGTTGAGGAAGCCTTTATTTTTGTAAATGTAGCCAAACCAAGTCTCCTTCCTCAAAAATCACTTCCTTTCTACAACAATTAGCTTGTCGAGCATACATTTCATTCTTCATAACAATGGCTTTGCTTACCTTTTCATGTAATTCTATAACTCTTTCGGCTTTGGAGGCTCCATCCTTGTTAAGAAGATCATCAATGGGTATGGGAATGAGATCCATCGGTATGAGAGGATTGAATCCATATACAACCTCAAATGGACTATGTTGTGTTGTTCTGTGCATACTACAATTGTAAACAAATTCAATATATGGCAAATGTAGGTCCCACTCCGCTAATTGCTTGCTCATAATAGTTCTTAATAATGATCCCAATGTGTGGTTTACAACTTCCGCTTGACCATCCGTTTGAGGGTGAAAAGAGGTACTAAAGAGTAGCTTAGTACTTAACGTCCTCCAAAGTGTCTTCCAAAACGAACTCAAAAATTTTGTATCTCTATCGGAGACTATAGATTGGGGAACTCTGTGCAATCTCACTACTTCTCTAAAAAATAAATGTGCCACATGATGGGCATCATTGGTCTTATTGCAAGCGATAAAATGAGCCATCTTTGAGAAACAGTCTACAACCACCATAATTGAATCTTTGGCTCAAGCGGTTCGTGGAATTCCCAAGACAAAATCAACACTGACTTTTACCCAAGGGTGAGTGGGAACAGGCAAAGGCATGTATAACCCTTGCGGTAAAACTCAGCTCTTGTCTTTCTTGTATACGATACATTTCTCAATAAGTCGTTGGACATCTTTAAGAAGGTGTGACCAATGAAAATGTCCTTTGACAACTTCTAGGGTCTTATTTTCCCCAAAATGACTCGCTAACCCACCACAATGGGCTTCTCACACTAGGGACTCTCGGAGGCTACAAGCTAGGATATAAATTTTACCATCTTTAAAGAGAAATCCGTCCACTAAATGATAGGGGGGCTCGACCCTTTGTAGACAAGCCTTATATATGTCTCCAAAATCCTTATCCTCTCCATATGAATCTTTGATCCAGTTAAAACCAAAGAGTTTAGTGTTTAATTCAGTCAACAAGGCATATCTCCGAGAGAGGGCATCCATAACTAGATTTGTATCTCCCTTTTTGTACTTAATAATGTAGGGGTAGCATTCCAAGAACTCTACCCATTTGCCATGTCGTCTGTTTAACTTTTCCTGGCTGTGGATACGCTTAAGGGCCTGATGATGGAGTGTATGATAAATTCCCCGAGATAGTATTGCAACACCTAAAGGGAATGAATAACTGCATAAAATTCCTTATCGTACGTTGAGTAATTGAGGGTAGCTCCCTTTAGCTTCTCACTGAAATGGGCAATTGGTCTACCCTCTTGCATTAAAATGGCACCAATACCCAATCCGGAAGCATCACATTCTATCTCGATGACTTTTTTAAAATCGGGTAACACTAGCACGGGAGCGTGACATAATTTCTCTTTGATTGTCTCGAAGCTAACTTGGCATGCCTTTGACCATAGAAACTACTTCCCTTTTTTCATGCAATCAGTGATAGGGGTCATGATGGTACTAAAATCCTTGATAAATCTATGGTAGAATGAAGCTAAACCGTGGAAGCTTCTCACTTTGGATACACTTTTAGGGATCGACCACTCTCTAATGGCCTCAATCTTGGACTCATTTACTTCCATACCATCCTTTGTGATAATAAAAGCCAAGAAATAAACTCTTTCTTGAGCAAACGAGCACTTCTTCAAATTTTCGTAGAGCTTAGCGATTTTGAGGGTCTCAATAAGTAATCGGAGGTACGCCATATGTGATGGAAGGTCAATGTTGTACAAAAGAATATCATCGAAATAAACGACGATAAACCACCCCATAAAATCCTTAAGAACATAATGCATAACACGCATGAAAGTAGTCAGTGCATTAGACAGTCCAAAAGGCATTACCATCCACTCATAGAGGCCATACTTTGTTTTAAATACGGTCTTCCACTCATCCCCTTCTCGCATTCAAATTTGATGATAACCACTCTTGAGATCAATTTTGGAGAAAACCGAAGCACCACTAAACTCATCAAGCATATCCTCAAGTCTAGGTATTAGAAACCTATACTTAATAGTAATCTGATTTATGGCTCTACTATCAACATACATTCTCATAGAAGTGTCTTTCTTTGGACCAAGTAGATATAGAACCGTGCAAGGACTGAGTGACTCACGGATATAACCTTTTTCAAGGAGTTCGTTGACTTGCTTATGTAACTCCTTAGCCTCATCTAGATTAAGTCTATAGGAAGGCCTGTTTGGCAAGGTGGCACCCAGTACTAGATCAATTTGGTGCTCTGTCCCGCGAAGGGGAGTTAGGCCTTGAGGAAGCTCCTCGGGAAATAGATCTTCAAATTCTTCCATTAGCTTCAAGATAGAGTCTGGTCTACTCCCCAACTCGTCCATTCTTTCATGAAATAAAAGTAATACTATGGGACCTCTTTGTAAAAGGGTTCTTTTTAACTCTTTCTTGTATATAAATAGGGAAGCTTTGGATTTTCCTCTTCTCATACATTCATAATCCTAAGCGACTTGTTCCGGCCGGAGAGGAGCTAAATTGATAGTTCTTCCATTCATTTTGAAAGAATAAAAGTTTGTAAACCCATCATGAGTTACCTTTCAATGAAATTGCCATGGTCTACCCAACAATAAGTGGCTTGCATTCATAGGCACAAAACCAAAGAGTGCCTTATCATCATATCCGCCAATGGAGAAAGCAATGCGGGCTTGCTTGGTTACTTTTAATGACTCCTTGTCATTAAACCAATTTAATTTGTAAGGATTGGGATGCATTAAAGTCTCCAAACCCAACTTCTCATCAACTTCCACAAAGGCCGCGTTTGTACAACTACCACCATCAATGATCATGGAACACAATTTTTCTCCCACCTTGCATCGAGTGTGGAAGATATTTTTCCTTTGGCAATCCTCCTCTCGGTTTTGAATGGCCAAAGTTCTCTTCATTACAACTAGTAGTGGACCTTTTTGTGCATAATAAGTATCTTCCAAGGGTTCTTCTACCTTGCAGGGTGTCTCACAAGCCTCATCTTCACTAACAATCTCCTCGGTGATGTGCCCCAAGTTCCCGCCACCTGAGCCTGAGCCTGAGCCTGAGCCTGAGCCCACGGCTCCTTTATTTTCTAACGTTTTGGTGTTTCTTCTCTAGCTAACTTGGAGGAGAGTTTTTTGGATCAATTAAACAAAGAGGAGTTGGTACATTTGGGCTAGTGGAGGTCTTGCAATCATAGGAGAAAATTGTGGGCTTTCCTTTCCGCCTAGAATCTGACCTCCAGATGTTCGAGTATCTTTTTGACAATCAGGACGACTTCTTTTCAACTTTAGTCCTTCATACAAATTGTAGCCAACAGCTAGAGCTTTCCAAAGATGTATTGTTCGTTATATTTTGATTTTGTTTGCTATGTCAAATGTCCCTTTTACAGAGACCAAAATCCAAACTCAGAATTATTGTTCTTGTGCTATTGTTAAGGGCAGTTTTGTCATTTGCTATTTATGATATTTTTGAAAAATGTAATACTCCATTAGAGGGGTATTTATCCTCTCTAATGACCCCCTTTTCGAAGGAGATTACATTGTTAAAGAAAAACCCTAGTTATTCCTTGTGGTGTGTGGTCTGCGGCAACCTCCATTCTTGGTTGATCTTTCCTTGACCGAACTCGGCTCTCTTGATACTTCTTGGCCGAGTTAGAAGGGTTGTTACTTCTTCCAATCCTTCCTTCTTGTGGAGGTCATTGTGGTGTGGAAGTAGGAGAAGTATTCAAGCCCTTGGAGAGTGCTTCCTTAACCGGTCAAGCCAATTGAAGTCGCTCCTCTCACGTTAGGAGGTATAGCGGATTCCTCGGTTGTTTTTTGCGTTTTCTTGTTATTTCATCAAAGAGTTCTTGGTTCTTCCTTCATATTTCCATTGTTACCAGAATCCCCTGGTCTCAAAAAGTGATTATATTTGAGGATTTATGTTGAGTATATTCTTGTTGTGGAATTCTTGCTAGCCGATGAAACTGTCCTTGGAATATTTTTGCTTGATTCTCGCGTTTGTGACTATAATTTGAGGCTCTTGTGCACATTTTTTGGAGCTCGTTTTTGGTTGACTTAATCTTAAAGTTGTCGAGATATTTCCCTCCAAAATTGGCGTTGATAGGTCGTATGTACGTTGAACACTAATCATTTCTTATTTAGTCGCCGAATTTGTTCTGGGCAGAACCCTGGTTTTAGTGCTGCCTTATTATTGCTATATCTGGAGATTCTGAAGAGCTTTTGAGCTACAATTTTGAAATGTTGAATCTGAGTCTGTTGATGCTATGTCCTCGAAAATTCAGATCTTGATCACGACTGGTTGAGGAGTTATCTCTAGTTAAAGCAAGTTGGGCAGATTATTGTAGTTTTCTCTAGCCGATTTATTTTATTGCCCTTGTGACATTTAGAGCACATCACTCGGAATCATCCCTTATCACCATCACCAATTTATTGGGGCATTGAGAAGCTATATGACCAAGGCCGAGGCAGTTGAAGCATTTAACATCCCTTGATCTAGTTTTGACACCATCAACACTAACTTTTCTCTCTTCATTGCCCTTGCCTTCTTGAGATTTCATGAGGGAGCTCTTCTCATCAATCGTAGGAGTCGGTTTGAAAGGAGTGATGTTTTTAGAAAATGGATGAGTGTTATTCTCCTTTATCTTCCTCTTTCTTTACCTCTCTATTTTGATAACGAATTGGGTCACTTCATCCATAGAGTTGTAAGTTTGTAGTTTTACCAAATCTCCAATCTCTCTATGTAGGCCTTTAATAAACCTAGCAATAATTTACTCCATTGGTTCTTCGATAGCACACGAGATCTTTAAAGTCTCGAATTCCGTTAAGGACTCTTCCACCAATTGGGTGCCTTGTTTTAAATTTTGAAGTTGTAGAAATAATTCTTGCTTATAGTGGGGAGGCACAAATCTTTTCTGCATAAAGGACTTCATAGTCCTCCAATTCCTCACTTCACCACCACCAACTCTTCTTCTTTGAGCTTTAAGATCCTTCCACCAGAGACTAGCATATCCAGACAATTCTAAAGACACCATTCAGATTTTAACCTTCTCCAAGTAGTCATAGCACTCAAAGACACATTCTACCTTCTCAACCTAATCCAAGAAGTCACTGCCATTACTAGAACTCTTGAATGGAGGTATGGACACTTTAACATGTCTCATTTCATCCCTGCCTCGTGAACTCCTTCTCGGACTTAGAGAATCTTCATCATTGGTTTCTCCTTCATTTTCTTCAAATAAACTCTCACTTCAGCCTCTTGAATCACTAGAAGTGCTGACCCTTCTTCTGGGTCTAAGAGTTCTTGGTCCTCTCATATGTGCATTAGAGGGCTCCTCTTGACTTTGCTGTAGTTTTAGAAACATGTCCTTTAATTCATCAAGTTGATATTGCAAGCTTTTCTTGGCTTGTCCTTGCTCATTCTCAGCGAGTGAGCTTGAACTCGGTCTTGGCTCTTTACTTTGGTTATAGTGAGCATTGCTTCTTGTACTCATTTTCATCACAAATTAAAGTTACATAGTTGCACAAATAAGACAATTAGGCTCTGTACTAGATGATGCACTTCCAAGTGCAAGAAGCAAATTCACAATTAAGGCGCAATCAACTAGTGTCAAAAACAGAACTTTCAACTTCAACGGATGGAACTTCCAGTGCAGGTAGCCAAATATGTTAAAATTTTTAGGACTTCAAGAAAAATCAAAGAAGATGATTTAGTTCAAAAATAATGATCAAAAGCGTTATGAAACGTAAGTTATACCCGAAATAAGACTCTGTCCTAAAACAGTTTTTGCAAAAATAGTTTCGGCGACCTCCAAAGAACAATACACAAAGTCGCGAGTTTTAATCCAAATTTCACCAAAACTATGCTTAGTTCACCACAATCCACAGGGCTTCAAACCCTTAAAATTACAGAATCAATCTCCAAACGAACAGAACAAAACAGAGACAAAAGGAAGTGCAAGGATCAGAGTATCAGCATCGTCTTGATGAGCAACCTTTTGAGCGGTAGAAGAAGAGGTAACTTGGAATGATTTTAGAATCTACAACCCATCATTACCCAACACAAACCCCATTCTACCCAATGTAAGAACCAAGTAGATTTCCACACTCTATTGTGATAGAGAAGGCTTGGTGTGAGGGATCTGTATGGTTTGAAATAGATAGGTGACCAAAATATTGAATGGCAGGGATTTGGAACTACTTTCAGCGGCCTCAATTATTTAATAGAGAATCAAATAGCCCACATTGAACAGAGTTCGAGAGTAGAGACATTCCAGGGCATACAAGTCCATATAGCTCACGTGGTCCTGATGACCATCTCGTGGCAACACATTATACATCAATGTGTGATGAATTGCACGTGCTCTTATGTTGAGATCCTTGGCTTTGGGTCTCGTAATGAAATTCTCTTGAGGATCCTTGAGAATTTGTTCGAGCAGTTCATCTCCAACAAGAGTTTGGAACACTTTGAGTTCTCTATTTCCATTATAGTATTGCTCACATTGATTACCTTCTTCAAAGTCCAAAAATCTATTGATCAATGGAAAGGTCAATTTAATCTCCTTTCCAAGCACAAAACTCTTCAATTTCATTGGATTTGAAGAGTATGAAGCATTTGCATAAAATAGTCGGATAGCTTTCTTTACACACAGTCCATCCAAACTGAACAATTTAAATAAATTCATCTGAGTGTACAATTCTTCTATGTTCAAACTTGATAACCCCGAAAATGATATTTTCCGTGACAAAATTAAGGACCTATCCTTAAATTCTTCCTCATATCTTGTTTTACATGCGTCATTAACATATAATCTAGACCTATAATCAGCCAATACGGAGGAGCTACCTTATTTGACGACGTTTTTCGTTTGCCCGTTGGTCGTGATGCCATTAATGAAGATTATACCAAGATTTGAAGTTGGAGAAGGAGAGAGCTTGGAATGGAGAGAAGACTGGAGAGAGAGGGCTGCAAATGCTGAGAAATGATGGGATTTTGCTCAGAGGAACGAGGGAATTTCTAGAAGAGGAGGAGTGGTCATGCGGTTTAGGGTTTTTAGTCGTCCAAAAATTATTTAATAATGATTTTTCGGTCAACCAAAAATTAGGTGGTCGACCGAAAACTTTGAGGGAAAAACAAGAATTAAACTATCCTATTTTTCAGTCGACCAAATTGTAATGGTCGACTGAAAACTGCAGTCTGTGAGCAGTTTCTTAAAAAATGGTCGACTAGAAATTGTGTATTCCTTACACAATTAGTTTCATACATAAAATTGGCCTAATTGAAATCAATTTGACTTAATGTTCATCAAATGCTTATACTTCAAACATTCATTCTACCAATTGTCAAATCAAAACCAATTAAATTTGAAGAATTATTCAAGGTGTTTTCTCCCCCTTTTTCAACAACCAAAATCAATCATTGGGGGGTTAACACATTTCACCCAATTGGAGAAAATCACATAATGTTCTTAGGTTTGATCATGATAAATCAACCTCAATTGAATTCTTATGGCACAAAATGTCTTTTCGTCTAGTGGCTTAGTGAATATATCCGCTAATTGATTCTCGGTATTAACGAATTCGAGAGCAATATCACCTTTAGACACATGATCATGAATGAAATGAAATCCAATTTCAATTTGTTTTGTACAAGAGTGAAGAACCAGATTTTTAGAGATATTTATCGCATTTGTGTTGTCACACTTAATTGGAATTTTATCAAAGATTTGACCATAATCTTCTAAAGTTTGTTTCATCCAAAGTAATTGTGTGCAACAACTTCTGACTGCAATATATTTACTCTTGGCTGTAGAAAGTGCAACGGAATTTTGTTTATTAGAGAATCACGAAACTAGAGATTTTCCAAGAAATTGGCATGTTCCACTTGTGCCTTTTCGATCAACTAAGCTCTCTGCATAGTCGGAGCCAGTATATCCCACCAAATCAAATGAAGCTCCTTTGGCATACCATAATCCAAGAATACTTGTCCCACTCAAGTATTTCAAAATCTTTTTGATAGCATTTAAGTGAGATTCTTTTGGAGAGGCTTGAAATCTAGCACATAAGCACACACTAAAGGGAATATCATGTCTACTTGTTGTAAGTATAATAGTGATCCAATCATGCTACAATATTTCTTAATATCCACATCTTTTCCATTTTCATCCTTATCTAATTTTGTTGTGGTGCTCATAGGGGTTTTTGAAGGTTTTGATGAGTCCATTCCAAATCTGAGCTTCTTAACATATTTTTCTTGATTTAAGAAAGTTCTTTCTTGGGATTGTCCAATTTGTAAACCAAGAAAGAATTTTAATTCTCCTATCATGCTCGTTTCAAATTCACTTTGCATTAATTTAGCAAATTCTTTGCAAAGTGTTTCATCAGTAGAACTGAAGATAATATCATCATCATAAATTTGATCAATCATTATGACTTGACCATTATGTTTGATGAATAAGGTCAAATCAATTTTTCCTATTTTAAAATCCCTTTCTTTTAGGAATTTTCTTAATATTTCATACCATGCTCTTGGAGCTTGTTTTAGGCCATAAAGGGCTTTATGAAGCTTGTAAACATGGTCAAGTTTGTCATAAACTTCAAACTCTAATGGCTATTCTACATATACTTCCTCCATAATTTATCCATTACAAAATGCACTCTTAACATCCATTTGGTAAAGAGTTAAATTTTTGAAGCATGCAAATGCCAAGAGCATGCAAATTGATTCTAAACAAGCTATCGGTGCAAAAGTCTCTTCGAAGTAAATTCCTTCTTCTTAATTGTATCCTTTTGCAACAAGCCTCGCTTTATTTCTTACTACTAGCCTACTTTCATCCAATTTGTTTTTAAATATCCATTTGGTTCCAATAATTGAATGATCTTGTGGCCTTGGAACAAGATCCCAAATATTATTCCTTTCAAATTGATTTAATTCTTCTTGCATGGCCATAATCCAATTTTCATCAATTTTTGCTTCATCAAAGTTCTTTGGTTCTATTTAAGATATGAAAGCCATATGGGTGCACAAGTTCCTAAGAGAGGATCTTATATTGACTCCTAGATTGGGATCACCAAGAATATCGTCCACGGGATGACTTTTAGCATACCTCCAATCTTTTGGTAAGTCATCATGACTATCTTTATTTGAAGTTCCCTCTAAGAATTGGTTTTGAGATTCTAGAGGAGGGCTTTCAAGAATCTCCTTTCCTTTTTCTCCTAAGCTAATAGTTTCAAGCTCATTTTCTAATTCAATGATTGGTTGATCAACTCAAGGTGGAGGAATTGAGTTGTCAAAAGTGATGTGCATAGATTCTTCCACAACTAATGTCCTTTTGTTGAACACTCTATATGCTTTACTAGTACTAGAGTATCCTAGGAAGATTCCTACATCTGTCTTAGAGTCAAATTTTCCTAGGTTATCCTTAGTATTTAGAATGAATCATTTACATCCAAAAGCCTTGAAATAACTTACATTCTGAGTTCTATTATTCCAAAGTTCATAGGGAGTCTTTTCTAACGTTTGACGAATGGAAACACGGTTAAGAACATAGTAAGCCATTGCAATGGCTTCCTCACAAAAATATTTGGGAAGATCATTTTCATTTAGCATAGTTCTTGCTAGTTCTTGAAGTGATCGATTTTTCCTTTATACTACTCCATTTTATTGTGGAGTTCTATGAGATGAGAAGTTGTGTTCGATGCCATATTTTAGACAAAGAGCATCGAATTGTTCATTTTTGAATTCACCACCAATGATCACTCCTTATTGTGACAATGGTGAGATCCTTCTCATTTTGAACATTTTTCCTAAAACTAGAGAAGACTTCAAAGGTTTCGTCCTTTGCTCTTAGAAAGAAAACCCATGTATATCTTGAGAAATCATCCACAATGACATATGCATAGTATTTTCCTCCTAAGCTTGAAACCTTAGAATGACCAAAGAGATCAATGTGAAGTAGTAGGAGAGGCTTAGATGTTGAAATATATTGTTTGGAAGAGAATGAGCTTTTAGTTTGCTTTCCCTTTTGACAAGCATCACAAACTCTATCATTTTCAAACAATATTTTAGGAAGACCTCTAACTAGATTATTTTTAAAAATCTTAGCTAAGGTATCCATTCCAACATGTCCTAATCTTCCATGCCAAAACCAAGAATTATTAGAAGAATTTGCAGTAAAACATTTTTCATTTTTGCATAAGACATTATTCAAATCAATAGCATAAATATTTTCATGTCTATATCCCATAAATAAAACTTTCCCATTTGATTCATCCTTTATCATGCAAGATTTAGATTCAAAAATCATTTTGTATCCTTTATCACACAATTGACTAATGCTTAATAGATTATGTTTCAAACCATCAACTAATAAGACATCCTCAATTATGGGATTAGAAGGATTACCGATGTTGCCGATTCCAATTATTTTCCCTTTTTGGTTACCTCCAAATGTCACACTTCCTTTCTTGTCCTCAATGGAGGTCAATTTTGAGAAGTCTCACATCATATGTCTTGAATATCCACTGTCCAAGTACCATTCATCCTTTGCGGGAGAATCTCCAACCTACAATAAAAAATGAAGGTGACATTTTAGGTACCCAAATCTTTTTGGGTCCTCGGAGGTTAATTTCAATTCCTTTTGGAACCCATATAAATTTAGTAACTTTCTTTTTGTTAATTAGTTTTGATGGTTTAACAAAGATTTGTGTCCTATTGAATTACATGTATAGCACGTAGATGGTTTAACAAAGAAACTCCTATAGTTCTTTTTCTTTTGGAATGGTTGATATCCTAATCCTGTTTTATCAAATGTAACTCTTTATTGCCCTAGAAGCATATTTAAATTTTTACTAAATTTGGTGAAGTTGAGAACTACTTTGTTCAAGTCATCATTTTTAGTTTTTAGAATGATAATTTCCTTTTCTAATGTATCCACTACATTGGCACGCTTTTACACAATAGTTTCATTTTCCTTTTTCAATAGTTTATATTTTGATTTAAGCAATTTAAATTGTTCATGCAATTCATCAAAAGCATCCATTAAAACAGAATCTTCTAAATCATCATCTATACTGCTAAGTGAGTCACGTACCTCATTTTCTTTTGCCATGAGGCACATGTTGGCTACTTCCTCACTTCCAGATGATAATTCTTCATCACTATCATCCCAAGTTGCTTTAAGAGCTTTTTTCTTTTTGAAGACTTTTGAAGCCTTCTTTGCTTGAGGACAATCGACCTTGATGTTCCCCGACTTTCCACATTTATAGCACGTGATTTCTTTTTCTTTCTTTGGCCTCTCTTCCTTGAAGTTTCTTCTTCCTTGACACTTTTTTTTTTGAGAAACTTGTTAAACTTCCAAGTCATGAGAGCAATTTTCTCATTGTCTTCTTCTTCGCTTTCGGATTCCCTTTGTTTACTTGAGGAGACTTTAAGGGCTATTGTTTTCTTCTTGGAAGCTTCCTTTTCCTTGAGTTCTTCCTTCACATTGGCTTTCATGGTGATCTCATGTGTCATGAGTGAGCCAATGAGTGCTTCCATTTTGAGGACCTTGAGATCGTGGGCCTCTTGAATTGCCGTCACATTAAAATTCTTGATAGACATCAGAGGATCTTCCTTACAAGTTCTTCATTAGGGTATACTCTTCCAAGAACTTTCAAACTATTAGTAATGTTAGTAAATCGAGTAAACATTTGACTAATAGATTCATCTTTTTCCATGCTAAACAACTCATATTCATGTACAAACATACTTAATTTATTTTCTTTAACTGGATTGGTTCCTTCATGTATAATTTCAAGAAGTTTCCATATTTCATGTGCACTTTCACTTGTTTGTACTCTATTAAATTTATCTCTATTTAAAGCACAATATAAAGTGTTAATGGCTTTAGCATTCAAACTTACCTTTCTCATATCGAACTCATCATCTAATTTAAGAACATTCATACCATGTTCAATTTTAATAGGAATGCATGGTCCTTTTTGCAATGATATTCCACAAGGCATAATCCATTGATTGCACATAAATTCTCATTCTAGTTTTCCAATAGGTATAATCACTTCCATCAAAATACGGTGGCCTAGAAATGGATTACCCTTCTACATGCATGTTGTTCATGTTAAAAGCCATATAATTTTCTTAAAAATTATCTCAACAAATAATCACAATAAAGTTTGTAACATGCTCTGATACCAATTGAAATATCAAAAAAACCTTTTGGGGG